>WEIU01012390.1:2040-29266 GCA_013389925.1 Aegithalos caudatus | reverse complement strand
GGCGCAGAAGTTGCTTCCAGGGCTGGTGGGTAGGCATGAGAGGAAAGGGCGGCCGGCAGCGCACAGCCCGAGAGATCGGCTGCTCAGCTCTACAACAAGGACCCCCGCGCTGCGGCGAGAGGCGCCCGGTCCGCCCGAGGGGCGGGCGGCTGCGTGTTCCCGTTCCAGCCCTGCCCCGGCGCTTGTAAACGCTCGGCCAGCCGGAGGGCACCCGGCAAAGTGCCCCGCGGCAACACAACAACCCGCGTCCAGCTCAGGTTCGGCCAGAGGAGGGGTGAGCCTCGACGGGGATGATGCTCTCAGGGCAATCAGGCACCAGGCAGCCCGGAGTGAGCAGAGGTGGGAAGGGCGCAGCAGCAGCGCCCTGCCTGCTTACCTGCGTTACCTGTGCGGCACAGGAGGCACCGTGTGCGCGCTGGGTGTGCTGCAGCAGCCGCTCCTCCGCCCAGCCAGGCACCTGCTCTCGCACGAGCCGTGACTCAGGTGATGCAGCATGGACACGGGACAAGGACGAGCTCCCATTAAATTCAAACAACGCTGGCAGCCTTCAGTCACTTCTTAATATAAAATGAAAGTACTTTAAATCACTCTGTTCTGGAATTTTCCAATGGTTTTTCTTAGTCTCGTCCCTCCTAAGAAGGCTTAATCATTATCCCATCTACCAGGACAGTTTCGTCATTAGCATACACCCTTTACCAGCCCTTCCTGGGCTCTGGCTGCTTTCCCACACACAGTTCAGTCCCTTCTCTGGAAAATGGTGCTTTAAAGGTTTTCTAACACTTCTGGAAGAGTTTGGCTAACAAAGGGGAGGGCTTCAGAAAGAACCAACCTCTAAGAGACGCCTCCCATGACAGAGTGGGGACGCCGCATGCACATGTGCTTCCATAAGCTCCACTTCCACACTTGGTTGTGTTTGATAAAGACCATCTTGCTCTAGAGATAGAACATGGAAACAAATCTGCTACTACCAGCTTCTAACAGACTACTGCCTCTTCTGTGTCATCAGAAATGAGGCAGATGTGGTAAGATCCTCCAAATATGAGCCCACATATTCTTCTAGCATTTGGTCATGTGGTATATGAACATCAACAAGCGAGGTGCGTTGGGACAGGTGGTATCTTGTTTGTCCAGCCAATATGGTCTCTTCATAAACCTCACTTTATGAAGTCTTTGCATATATTTTAAAGGCAAGCTATAGCTATTCTACAATGGCATCAGTCCAAACTGATACCAAGACCACTGGTGGTTCCAGAAGATCTCATATTCACAGCTGATTCTTGAAGGGCTCCAGCTTGTCTCTCTATTGCTCAAACTCAGGATTTTCAAAGTTCATTCCTGTTGCTGTCCTGTGTAATTCTGTTTGGACCTTCTATGCTTCATGTCACTTCCAGCCTTCAGTCCTGCATCTGTTGCTGCAGAGACTGTCTTGAAAGTCTTTGTTCATCCAGCAGCCATGTCTTGGCAGAATGCATTGCTCTATCAAAAACAAATAGCTCTTCAAAAACTTTGAAGTCTGTTTTGCTGGAAATTTAAGTAGTAAAGTAAACCAAGGCTTCTGGATGAAGTCAAAACCTCAAACTCTTTCTGGTAGTTTTCCTTTTGTGAAATGTTCAACATTCCTTAGTATTTATTGCACTGGTGCAGTGCAGTATGGTTCCACTTCTGGTTTGCAGCCAAATTTTGAAAATCTTTTCTGTAATAGAGGATCACATTTCCCAGATCATTAATAAACCACTTGGAAAGAACTGGGGTGGTGGTGGTGGGGTGGGGTGTAGGGGGAAATACACCCCCTACAACTGTACACCAAGGTACCAGCAATCATATTCATATTCCTCAAATATGAAAGTTAGAATTATTTATAAAAACACCAACATATTTAAATTGTAAAACTTCACTGAAATCTGGATAGCAGTCAGAGTTGGAAAAAGAAAAAAACATTAGAGCTAGCAGAGATTTTACTTGGAAATGACTTACATATATGACTTAAGTTCAAAAACAGCTTTCAAAGTGAAATGATAAAATATTACCTGGGCCCCTGTAGATAAACCAAGCCAAATCAATTACTTTTCTGTCTATAAGTCATGACCACGTTATAAAGTATAGAGTGAGCAAACAGAGGCACTAATAATAAAGTGTTACCACTTCAACAACATTATTATATACAGCATCCAATTTTGGGAGTAGGAAGCAGGTGCCTTTCCTCACAGGCAGTTGCTGTGACCAAGAGTAGTGATTGTATTGAGGTTACATATTTACTGACTGCTTAAAGACAATTAATAGCCACGTGTGGAAACAGTTAACAGTTTATACAGCACATTTCTAAATTAAAGGAATTAAACATCAGTGTTCTGCTATGAAGCACAAATGGCTCAGCAATTGCCACTGTAAAATGAATGTGCTGGTTAGCACAACCTGGAACACACTGGCTGCATAGGGAGATAGGGGAGTGTAAAATTGAAGCTGAGTATGTATCAGTTAGTAAAGTAGCAAATGGGGTCACTACAGATTGCTTTCTCCTGATTTCCCTTGCTCTTTGAGCAGTGCATGCACTCTAAGACTTTTCTCTGGTTTAGTAACTTGGCAATTCCATGGGCAGGTCCCTGCAGAAGAGAGGAGGAGAGAGCAGAACTTTGGGGTGGTTTAGGTAACATTTGCAGCTGTGGTGCAGGCAGCCCCTCAAGGCCCATTCCAGCTTGGCTGGCGTGGTAAAGCCAGAAGTGTGGAAATACATGACTGCAAGGGTTTGCCAGCACAGGGCCTGGACTGTGTGTGCAGCACGTGTAGCACAGCCAAGGACCTCAGGTGCACAATCACTACCTTTTACCACGAATCTCTACAACTGATTCTGTCTTCTGTTTGAATAGATAAAGGAGACTTCTCTTCACATACCCCAGTTCCTTACTGCAATGAGAGAACAGAAAAGGAATGTTTCTTTTACATAAATATCATATCTTTTAGCAACAGAATGTAAGAATTTTGCCCAGAGTCTGGTCCTTGCTGTAAAAATGTATTCTGTGCTTGTCCAAGAGGCTACACTGAGCAGGAGTGATTTACAAAGCTTTGTAAGAGCTTGGCACTCTGTTGCCAAGAGGGCAACTGTCAGTGGATCAGGACTGCATGTGAACGTGTCATGGGGCTGCCCTTATGACTGTGGCTGTAAAAACAGGATAGGGACATCTTTGCCCCTTGGGTTGTACATCCTTGTGAAGAGCACAAGATTTGACATGAAAATGTGAAGATGCAGTCCCTGCTGCTGATCTCATGTGCCTGCTGGGCACTTGGGCACACTGCACCAATTCTCCAAGGAATAAAGGATGGGGAGCACCCAAAGGCAAAGTACCAGCTGCAGAAAACATGATGGTGTGCAGAATGTATGGTACTCCCTCTTGTTCACCATTCCTCTGAAATATGCTGCACTTTAGGAGGAACACAGAGATGATGATTTACTTAGCTTCAGCTCTAGACTCTACAGAATTATGGGCTAGTTGGGTTTGCTTCTCCAGTGGCTTTCCAGCTCTTGCAATAGTCCCCACATGACTGACTCCCAGCCCACACTGCTCTTGGTGACCCCAGAAGAGGACTGTCCAACCCAAAAGAAAGGGCTGCCAGGTGAAAGCTGGGGAAATCCTGCCATGGAGCTGCACATTTCCCACATCTACTCCTGAGTCTCACAAACTGGAAAATCCCACATGAAACATTCTTAATACAGAGCAGATCTTGGGGCTGCTAAACAGAGTTTAAGATGACCCATGTCACAAAACAAGTGGCTGCATCCCTTTTTTGCTGGGATTGGTTGTACTTACCACACAGTTATTTGGGCTGTTCCTTTGTCCATGGACAGGTTTTGTGCTTGTTCCCCTCCAAGATCAGAAGTCAGCGCTCAGAAAAATATTGATAGCAAGAAGCCAGTATAACACAGAGCTTAATGTGAAGGAAAAATATTATTAAAATATTTTATTATTATTATAGGACCAGGATCATTGAATCAAGATAGAGGAAAACTAATACTGTGACAGCACCATCCCACAGTCACAGGTTTCAACACATCCAGAGCCAGTATGAACAAGGAAACTGCACTGACTCTCTAGGCTGTTCTTTGGGCAGTTTAACTACTACCTCACCTCCATAGAAGCAGGAGTTACAATTAGTTGTTACTCTCAGATTAGCTGTTCTTCCAGGTGCTCCTCTTACTCCACCCATGAAATTGCATGAAAACAATGCAAATCAGCATTCATCATACAGGGTATATACATATGAGATGAGAGAAAACAAACCTGGCATTTCAAGCACTGCACCCCAAAACCCTTCATTCCCCATCAATTCACCAATCTAATCTCAGGAGGAAAGTTAAAAGTGTTCATCTACCAGGGGGCAGCACCTCAGGCTTGTACAGTCAAGCCCACGCTGCTGCCCTGTGAGAAGGAAAGTGTCCTCAGAGCCAGTACTGATGGCTGAGCACAGTCCTTACCCTGTGCCCAAAAGGGAACGCCCTGCAGCATCAGCTGCTGGCAACCAGCATCACACTAGAAGTGTGCATCAGGTGAACTGGAGCCTCAGTGGGAAGCAGGCACTTTGGAGAATATTACTGAGCTATTTTTCCTCAGCTACTACTTGATCCAAAAGGGAAACATTGACTGGGAATTAGAAGCAGAGACTGGTCAAACTGTTCTTCCCCACAGTGCAGCCAAGTAGGGTTGATGCTGTGCTGAGCCTGTCCCAGCAGCCAAAACCTCTATCCCAGCTGGGCTGTGCAAACACTGGGACTCACCACAGCAATCTGCCACTGCCCCTTTCCACAAAAGCACCACAGGCTTTCAGAGAAGCCTAGAACCAGCTTTCACAAGTTCTGCACATGGGTCCACAACTCCTCCTCAGCTAAGTACCTGTTTTGGAGACTGGTGGGACAGTTGTAGACAGAGGAAAGTTCTCCCAAACGATGCAAAATTAGTTTTGGTTTTTCCTCCTTTTATGTATCTCTCATTTCCTCCCTCCTCTGGCTGCTGCCTACAGGTAGCAGATTTTTCAGACATAATATTTTATTTGCTGTTTTGGCATATTGATGTATTCACGATTCCAGCCCATTTCACTGCTAACAAATCCTTAAGGGAGCAGGAATAATGGTGTAATCAAAGAGCAATACTTTTAAGAGTCAGGATGGGGCAGTTTAAAACCATAAGAAATATAATCATGACTCAATGCCTGAAAGCTATGGGATTGACAGAAAACACAGAATGCCATGTTCAATGTACTACACTTTTCATGTGCAGACTCCCTACACCAGAAACTTTGCCTAAACACCCAGAGTTCCTGGGTGTCTATTTGAAACAATCAGAGAACACCAGGTAACCAGGGCAAGCAACCAAACTAACCCTGTCCCTATCCAGACAAGACATGTTTCAGCTCTATTTCCTATGCAGGGCTCTAAAACCAATTCAAGAATATTTTAATGGTCATTTGTAATTTCCAACTGTAAACGGCATTCCTACAGTGAAGAGGGAATGTAGCAAAAAGTTAAAGCATAATCTACAGGTCTGTCGAAGGTCTTACATTGATTTTCTTTCTGTTATTTGGGCTGTTCCTTTGTCCATGGACAGTTTTGTGTGTGTTCACCTCCAAGATCAGAAGTCAGTGCCCAGAAAAATATTGCTAGCAAAAAGCCATGTTGTCAGCTTCACATTTCAGGAAAGCACTTTGATAAAAGTATATAATGGATAATGAAGTATTTTCTGCAAAACCTTAAAGCTTTCCTAGGCAATGTTATGAGCAAAACATCCAAGTAAAAAGTTGGGTTCTGTGTCCTGGTTTATGGAGCTGGGCTATTAGATACAAAATAGCGTAAAATTTACAGGAACTCTGAGATCTGACAACAGTGGATTATTTCAGTGTCTGCAGCCCCCTTAGTGGCTCTTCTTGTCTTTCAGCTGAGATTCTAAAAGCTTTAGAGGTGGGTGAATGTTGCCCTTCAGCAGCACTTGAAGGACTGATGTTTTCAAGAAACAAAAGCAAATGATACTCCCCTGCCAGAGGGAAAAACAAGGTCAATCATGCTATGCAAATCAGCTCTCTGTTGGAGAGAAAAATCAAAACAGAGGAACCTGCTACCCTCATGGTACAGACTGAACATGAATAATCAAAACCTAATTCTTGTTTGATTTTATCACCAGAGAGTGTGAAAGAGGAAAATATATGGGTGCAAAAATACTTAGATGAATACAGCGGTGACTTTGGAAACCTCTCAGTGCTTGAAAAATCAACTTGTCACTATAAAGCCCTGCATTTTCAAATGAACAGTGTATCCCATGCAGAGGGCAGCTGATGGCCTCTGAGGAACTGGCATCTAAACAGCTTTTTGCTGGCATCTATGTAAGAAACATTCTGGCTCTGAATACTGTTCCTAATATTTTCTGGGGTTATTTCATTTCAGGTCTTGACGGAAACCAGTACATGAAAGGAAATACTCCAGAGCTGAAAATTCACCTGTAATATATCTCATGTCAGGTAAATAGTACTTGTGTATTTCTAAGTTTTTAGTTCATTTACTTAAAGGCTTGATTACAACTTACCAACTCATCTGTCAAAACAAGATTCACTTTAACTATAGAGCAATATTTACTGCAGATCTTGCAGAAATCCACACTTTGCAATTCAAAAATCCCACTTCAAGTCCCTTGGCCTAGGAGAATAACAAAAGCAGCAACAGGCACCACCCCAAGCCAGGAGCAGCTCTAAATGGTTGCAGGGCAGAAGGAAAGCTATGCAGACAGGAATGAAACCCACTAGGATACCAGAGGAGAACCACATAGCTTATTAAAGAAATGCCAAATGCCTAAAAACCATTTCAAACCATAAGGAAATACTTACTCAAAGATTCAATGTCCTAATTAACTGAGTAAAAACAATTTTGTCTTCAGTGCTTATTGAAAGAATGGACACAACGCTCATTTTCAATGCAAATTTTACTCCCAATTGCACAAAGATTGAAAAGATTTTTTCAAATTTTGAAAATCAGCATAATAATTTTGGTTTCGTATATAAAACAGGATAACCCAAAGAATACAGAGTTGTATGACTGACATGTTCCAACATTCAGCATTAAAGTTTTGCTCAACTTTATCTCATACATCAATTATTTTCTACATTATCTGCTTCTCAAATTATAACTCTGTACAATACCCACAGACAGATTAAAATATTTTGAGAAAATACTATTTTATGGAAGGTTCCAATGCTAGTACGGATTACAGTACAAGTTAATGACAAGTCAGAGCATCGCTAAGAGTTTATTCAGAAGCTTTTACTTTCGGTTCTTATATCACAAAAGACATGTTCAATGTTTACAACAAGTATTAGAAACTGAGATGTTTTTATTTCTACTGTTATAAAAGTAACATAGGAGACTGTTGTAAGCCATCTTCAAAATGCAGACCAATCTTTTTTTTGTATATAAACTGTACACAAAAAACAAGGCACTATACATTTTTGGATAATAAAGTATAAAGGTTGATTCGCATAGTTTCTCAAGAAATCCATGCTATAAATACAAACGCTTTGTTCGGTTTAGCACCTGAAGCAGCACTGAGAACAATTCATTAACTATTGCAAAGAGAAACTTTTCAGAATGCAAAGGAGATACATATTGGTGGTATAGCTAATTCAGTACAAGCAACTGCCATCCAGCTACTTTTCTGTAGTTTTGACATGGAAGTCTTGAAAGTGAATATATATTGCATTGTTAAATACATACTTGTTCTATGTGTTTATATAAATATAAATTCTTTGTAATCCACAAGCTAACAAAATAACACTTTACAAAGAGAACTTCTTTAAAAACAAAAATGGCAAGTATTGGATATAGCCAAAGGACACCTGCAGTAGTAGCTCAAGAAACTACTGTTTAAGTGCATAGGAGAATGGAGCTTAAACACATTACCTTGAAGAGTAAAAATTGAATTCCATTTTCAAAGAGTTCTCTTGGCCTTTTATTATAATATTACACACCTCCAGATAGGTAGTCACTAATAATTTCGGATTAATTTGTTCTGTAAATGTAGGGTACAATTCTTCTAAAGGACACAGAAAGTGAGAGTGGACATCCCTTTAGTGCTTACTTCCATAAACATGGCTTAGAAAAGTCCTTTTGCCTTCTTCAGGTTAACCTGCTTCCAAGATGGCAGTGCATTGTACTCCTCTCTTGTCATCTCTAATGCAACCTGCATTTAAAATGAGAGGATGTCCTATTAGCAAAAACAACCTATGAGCAGCACAACTAGCAAACAGACTCTCTTGCATGGTTAGGCATAGATACACAGAGTAACAGTGTACTGTTACCTATTCTCTCCTTACCTCAAAGTCCTCATCTGAAAGGTAAATTTCAAGCTTCAGTGGATCAACTCCCTCAGGCAGAGGCCTAGCTAAGAGATCAGCTAATGGATACACTGTTTTACACAGCTTGGCCAGCACATCCTCTACAAGTATTATCTGATTAGAAACATCAGCATCCTGGAAGGAGAAAACAGAGAACAGGATTACAATGCTGAAATCATCAACTGTGCCCATGGCCATCTGCAGATGGGCATGGGATAACCTGCCCTGCCTGAGCACAAAGCTGTAGGTCCAGGTGAGCACACAGGCCAACAGAACTGCCCTAAAAAATTTCACAGCTAAAAACAGGTCTGCACTTAGCAGAAGAACATCCTGTACTCCCAGAATCTCAGCTGAAGGCTGACATCTGTGCTTAGTCATGAAACCAGCATTTTCTACTACGGATGGCTGCAGAAGACTTACAAAACAGAAAATGGACTTAGTGTTGAGATGGCCCTTGATTGAAGGCTTTTAAAGCAGCCACATGTAATTTGGCTGTGACTGAATCCCTGGTGAGGAAGTCAATAACAGCCCTTGGAGCCAGTTGATCCTTTGAGAGGTATTTTGCTCCCCTGCACTTTGAATCTGAGGAACACACTAGGACTGCACATTGCTGCATGACTGAAACAGTTCTTCTGTTAAGCTCAAACTTTAGCACATCTCTTAAAAAGAGATGATTCAGGTAATCTTTCCTTCTGTTTATAACACAAAAAAAAGAATATGAGAAGTTACATAAAAAATAAAACAGCAATGCCTCTGATATACATATTCCCAGTCAGAATTTAGGTGTGGTGTTGGGTTTTTTTCCCTATGCAGACTCCTGAACTGTGCTTTTTAAGTTTATGCTCTGGATCTTGGGGCTTGACAGTGGAAACAACCAGTGTTACTGACAACACAAGACAAAATTACTAGCAATAGGAAACATTATGCAATGAAAAGATTTACCATTTCTGTGATCTCTGCAATGTCTTCCCTGTGCTCCCAACTTGGGAACATATTAGTGAAAGTCAGAGGCTCTAGGCCAGCATGAATTAGATAGGATTTTGGGGGCTTCTTTACATTTTTTCCTAGAAACAGTAAAAATACAAAAAAAAAGAGGGAAAAATTATGAAAGGTACAATTTGCAATCTCACTCACTATACAAAGTTAACTCCTAAGGGTATTTAATTTTTTTCCTGAAAAGCTGAAGCAGCTTAACGCAGAAAGAAGACATTTTCCAGGATTTCTTTTTAATTAATATGGGACCTTTTAACATAATTTTCTGTATTCTTACACCTGCCTTTTACTTATCTGCCTGAAAAGATTAAAACAAGTATCTGAAAATCCCCAACGACTACTTCTAACCCAATGCCTTTCTTATCTTACAAACACAGACTTAGAATAGAGTAAGCAGAGTGCAATGATCTGAAATTAGCCAAATTCAGGTAAACAAAACCTTCTGGTATGCTCAGCAGAAATGTCCTGCCAACAACCAATTAAGCTTAAGCTTGGAGGCTGAAGTGAGAATGTTTAACCTGTTAACTTGTAATTCTGAGGTGTAACACAATAAAGAAAGCCTTTCCACTGAGAGTGGAGTCAGTAGAGTATCTTGGCAATTGAGAACAGTGCTGTTACTAGACAAATGATTTGCTAAGAAACAGTGGAGAATGTATCTTCAAATAAACTGATGTTCATTGATGGCATTGGGGGAGCACCTTTCAGCTCAGGACAGAAGGCATGGACAGGTGTCACACACTCACAGCAGTCTGTTACCTTTGCAGTACCGGAGCACCGTCTCCATGGCACATTTCCTGTCTGTAGCCCACCTGATTCGAGCTGATCCTGTGATTTTGTTCTCCACAGGCCACCACCCTTGCCACAGGTACACTTCATGGTGATTGTCAACAAGGAAGAGTGCTACACAGTCAGAAAATAACAAATCCATCATTAGCCACTTACTAGTTTTTGTAATCCCCTAAACAAACAACCCCAGTCTTATATGCTTGCCAGAATCACAACAGGATCATTTCACATCTTACTAATCCCTTTTGTTAATTATCTGGCTAAACTTCAGCAGGACTTTGATTCTCTGATATAAACAATGTATTTTTACAGCAAGCTTCTGGGATACATACAGATTCATGATTATTTCTCATTATCTTCATCACAGAAAAATTACTGTTATTGCTTAGTACTGTATAAGCATCACATGCACACATTTTCCTGTGATATATCAAGTTACAAGTGCTTACAATTACTGAGACACTGCCCGATGCAAGATGCAATTGTCTGTTTTCTTTTTACTTAAGTATTTTACAGCACATACCTGGCTGTGGGGCAGTGTAAAGATCCTCTTGCAAGAATGGCATGGAATTGATGACAGCAGGGTCTCTTGAAGGGTAAACGTACTCAGTGGCTGAGAATTCTCCTGATGAACTACTGAGGCTGAACAGGCGGGGTGTGAAATTAAACTTTCCAGGATCTTTAAAGAACAAATATTAAGAAGAATCACAACAAAAAAATGTTAGGCTTAACTGCAAAAACTAAGAATACACTCTAAAAGTGACTGTACATTTTCTGGGTTTTGAAAAATCAGGAAAGACAACCAGCTGTCTTGAGGGACTAGCAACAGCTGTAAAGAAGTCAAGCTGAGTGGCTGGCTGCCATCAGTCTGAATCTGATCCTGGTTGGTTGCTATCAGCCATTTCATAAACGGCTGTTTTGCAGCTTAAGTGAAGCAAGCCCATCTCAGAGTTAGCTGACAAATTTTCCACTTGGTAAGTCAATTCCCCTGCTACCTTTGTTGGCAGTTTCAAAGCAAAGGCTGGATGGGAATGTTCAGAACTGCCTCTTAAATCCCTTCAAAAGTGAAGCAAAATATATTGTTAACAGTGTTAACTATTGCTCTGTGCTGCCTGAAAACACAGGGGCAGCAGAAGCGGGGAGAACAAAATGAAACACTTGGTTTTCCAGTACTTTCCTTCTAGAACATTATTACTTAACTCAGTAAGATTTTTGGAAGCATTTCTCTGAAGAACTCAACTATCAAAAAGTTCTTCAAAAACTTTACATTAAATCTGACAACACCCATAGACTAGTAAAATGTGAGTGTCAAAGCCAGGAAGGCAGGTCTACCTTGCAACATGCAATCGTAGGCCTTCCGATCTCTCCTCCCCAGTGCATCCCAGAATCCCAAGGGCTCTGACCCTTCGTCACATTCATGAATTGTCACCTTGCTGCTGCTGTGCAGCCCTGCCTCCAGTGGACACCTACAAAACACAAAGAAAGAGTGAACTCAGTGTTCCTGCCCCAAACACACCCAACACAAACCTGCTGGCCACTCGTACTGGCGGACCCCAAAAGTACCCTATAGGCTTGTTGCACACTTCCTGTCAACAGAGGCACTTTGAAAAATTATCAAAAAAAGAGACTGGGAATTTCCAACAGTTACTCTTGTAGCATTTGGATCCCATTCCCTGAGTGAAGGACATGATCACATGAGTTCTCAGTAGGGATTCACTGACTACTTTTGTAACAGCTGCTATCCTCCTTGCATGCTTTCCCAATTTCCTCTTCCTTATTCACAAGGCTGGGTTCTAATCCTCCTATCAAATGCACTTTAATTTGCTATTCACATGTTTAGCATCTCACTCCAAATGGACAACGACTTTGCTTTAACTTTAGTTAGTACTGTAGAAAGAATGTGGATGCCCTTCAAGTGTTCAAGGACAGGTTGGATGGGGCTTTGAGCAACCTGGCTTGAGTGGAAGGTATCTCTGCCCATGGCAGGTGGATTGGAGTTAGATGATCTTTAAAGTCTTCCAATCTTCCAATTCAAACCATTCTATAAATCTATTAATAAATGCATTTGACCTCTAGTGAAAACTATTACAGGATATGAATTTTCTCCACTCTACCAAACCAACCAACCAACCTTCACTCCTCCTCCTGACTAAGCATGCACATCATGCATTTGTACTTAGAGGACAGCTTTATTTATTTCAAATTTTCTTTGAGTAAGACTACTTCAAGTAAATTGGTAGTCTATGTAATCATCTCCAAAATACAGGTCAGACACTCACTGTTCTTTTATTTTATTGGCTGCTGTTCTTCCTACATCCTTGGTATGAGACTGTGCTTTGCAGCCATGCCACAGGTAGATGAGAGCTTTGTTGATATTGAGGACAATCATGGATGTCCTGGAACGCAGGCTGCTGCAGTGACATGCTACTTCAAGTAAGTTTCCTTCATTGGGAACTTCTCCTCGCACGCAATAAAGCCTCCAATCACCTGGAGCAGACAGGAACAGTGCAGCACTATTATAAAATCACATGGGACTGAAAATTAAAAATCTCTGCTCTGTAACAGCTGCTCTCATACTGGATGAATTTCACCTACTGCATGCCTACATTGTGACAGAATGAACTAGCTAAACATCACGTTTGGCTAACATTACTTCAGAAACGCTGTGCAGAGCAGATGCCTTCTAAAACCTTGCTACAGGAGTACAAGTATTGAGAGCTGAAGAGCTTAAGAGAGCAGAAGAGTCAAGTTCTGCTGTTCCATATGGTGAAGAAGGGGAACAAACAGTATTCCTCAATTCAGCTCCCCTTCCTCTCTGCACCTTAGGAACATAAGGTCACAGTCAAGTGAAAACTGGAACATCTCCAAGCTATGCTTCCATTGAAATTCTTCTACCTCAACTACTGCATTCAAAGACTATGTTACAAAAAGCAATGATTGGGTAATAAAAAATTAGACCTCTCTTTGGAGCAGAACAACTGCTCATAAAAACACTTTTCTTCACCAGACAGTGTAAAAAAGAACAAACTTTAAAGCAAATGGGAACTTGGTTTAAGTAAAACCAAACTAAAAAAATGTTATGTGCATCAATACAATCAAGTCAGCATGCTCTAGGGTGACAAAATCCATTCTCTCTCAAAGAAGAAAAAGGCTACCTTGAAACAAAGCATTGCAAAGCTGTTTCAAGAGTTTCATGGCATTCATTTTTCTTTTCTACAGAATATGGTAGTTGAGACTGAATACAAAGCCCTCCACAACAGCTAAAAAAGGATTTTGGGGCAGAATTTACTTTGTGCATTTTCTTCTTCCTCTTCCCTTCTTCCAGCATGCACAATCATCCCTCCTTGGAAACATTGCAAGAAGCATGGTGGTTCTTTCCCTTGAAGCACTTGTACCTGGAAATTGAAAGCACCACTCTTCATTAAAAAAATAAAGCAAGTATACAGACTCAGGAAAACTGGTCTCTATGGATTACTAAAAATTATATAGTTATGGCCACCCACGAAGATGGCTTTTCTTCTACTTTACAACTGCTGACTATTGTTTAAATTACCATATATCAGCATGCAATGGGTTCCATATGTGGCCTTCCATATGTGGCCTGCATATTAAAAGAAACCTCTAGCTGGAATACAACAATTGAGTTTCAGAGGATAATGGAACCATTTTTTGAATTTTATTAATTTTTATAGAACCTGTCCACCTAAACTGATGTTCACTGAAACCATTATGGAGATAACATGGGAACTGAAGTAGGTTCAAAATTTGCTATAAAAATGGTTTCTATGATAACATGCATGTTCTTTGCTCACTAAACATTGCATTTGGGGTATGAAACTGATAGAGCCAATTCCTAAATCAGCTATGTTGCAGAGACTCTTACACTCCTGATAAGGGGCCCTTATATTTCTCCTCTATGAACTCCTGTCTTGCTGGTCATTTCAATGTTGCTGTTAAAAAACTAAGTAAAGCAGGATCAAGGTACAGAAACTAACTTTAAACCACCCACCATGTATGCTGGTAAGAGTGAAGCCACAACAAAGCCCAAGTCTGCCTAAAGACAAAGCAAACTAGCCTGTCCTCAGCTTCAAACTGCATTTGCTAGAATCTCTGCAAGCAATGCAACAAGTATGTAATTATAGAGCAAACAAATGGAAAATTTCCAATGTATTTTTTTGCCTTGGCCTGCAGAAAGTGCTTCTCCTTAATGCTAGGAAGAGAGTCCTGCTATCTGAACATGTACTTGAAAGGACAGCATGAATCTGTGTAACTGTGCTTCACCTATTCCTGCAGGGAAAAGACCTTCTCCTTCAGCCTATTTCAGCAATATCCTTAGAAACAGCATTAGGAATGACAATCCATAAAGGAGCTTATGTGTCTCTGGCAGTTGGAATAATGTCAAAAGTAATTTTGAGGTCTGCCTATATGTAATGGCAAGAACACGTTTACAGAAAGGGAGGAGGCAAAAAAGATAATTCCTGTTTACTGCTCATGGCTACCCAGACAGACAAATCTTACCAGGTCTGCCATCTAGGAAGCTCACCTGTGCTCCTCTCTCTTCATCAAGTTCCACTGTCATGAGTGCTGATGTTCCTTTCTCACTCACTGTGGAGTGCCTTCCTTGCCAAAAGAAATACACACATTTCTCTTTTCCAACAGCCCGTACTTGTTGCTCTCCTTTTTGTCTGCTTCCAACTGTGAAACAGAGAGCACATGCTGAAGAAAGTACTCTGGCTATAGGTTTAAACAGCACATGGTTTAATCTCATCTGCCAGCTCAGCACTATCCCATCCAGAACAGGAAAGAAAAAATGTGCAGTTGGAGGAACATTAAGTCTCCAAGCCAGAGTGTCCCTGTGCAGAGCTGGCATTGTCTCCTCAGGTGGATGTAAGCCCACAGGCAGAGATGCCTGTGTTGACTGGAGAAAGACATGTAGAAAGATCTGATACTATCTGGAGAAAAGTAACTGACAGCATTTGAGCCAATTTGTATGTGAAATGGCATGTCCAGTAATGTTACCAGAAGAGTGCATTATGGCTCATTTTCCACATTACACACTGTTCTTTGGCAGCAGGAGAGCAGCTGCTTTTTTTTTTTTTTTTCCTTCCCCTTAAGAATTGGTATTTAGCTGTTATGATGAGCAAATAATGTTTACAGCAAGTGACATTCACCACACACTTATAGAATATTGCACTCTTTCCAGTGAATAGGGAATAAACAGGTAGAATTAAACCAAAAACTTAAAATGCCCATGAGTTTAAAAACAAATTTTAAAAAAATGTTAAAATGTCTGCCTAGATTCCAGCAGTGCTGAGCAGCATCCAACTGAAACACTTAGAAGAAAGCATCCTGGTTTAAGTTGAGAATACTCAAACCACTACTCACTTCTAAAATTTATGGATTTCATTCTTATCTGTACATTCAGCCCATAAAAGTACTGCCTCCAACATAAAAATTTATTCTGTTTTGGAGTGATGGAATATGTTTTCATCCATTTGGATTAGAAGTCTGTTTACAGTTCAGTACTACTATTACCCACTTCTCCCAAGACTTACAAGCTTTTGTATTTTTCTTGGATTTGCCAGTATCTGATCTCAACGACCCTGACTAAGACCTACCTACATTATTTTGGCTAAAAGCCTGAAGCTGTATAATTTTTGGTGCTTTCAACTGACTTTAATATACTGCTATTTGGAACAATCAGTTTTAGACTATTTGTCTTCAACTTACCACAAAACCCACCTATTCTTAGTTTAGTGCCAGAAGGGAGGGTTCCAAAGGGCTTATGGAGCTGACTGGTTGTCAGGCTTTACCTGCTGCTCTCAGGCTCTCTGTCAGAACACTGCTGAGCCTCAAATCCAGATCAAAGGGTTCCCAGCAACAGCAGAAGGGATTGCAAGGGCAATGAGCTGGCAAGGGCTCTTCCTGTCATTGCTTACTGACCTCCATAACCAGAAAAGGTGTTTTTTGTTGCTAAGCCTACTTCTCTTGCAAGATATTTAGACCACTGCCATTAGTTCAGCTGCCTAGTTATTTTGGTGTTAAGTTGTAGGCATAATTCTGGCTTAATGAACTCTCCTGTGAACATGTACACCAGCAATGGCAAGTAAAAGAGGTATGGACAGCATTACATTTGGTGTATCAAAAATAACTACAACTTCTTTAGTTTCTAGTGCTTTCTTTTAAATAAAATATGAAACTTTACATTTTAATGACACAGGAAGGCTAAATTAGCATCCCTAACCTTTCAAGCTGTCTCAGATCCATGGAAATCTAGGTCTGGCTCTCACTAACAGCAGGAGTTTTAGCTGCACTTCTGCATGTTTCAGCAGGATAAAATGGAATTGTTCACTAACCTGTAGTGCTCACCATGTACTTCCACTTCACCACGTATGTGTCTCCCTCATGGAACTGCCCTATGCTTTGCTTAGGCAGTCTACTATAATCGAATTCCAGGATGTGCCAGACATCCACAGAGGCTGTGATAATTTCAAACTGCCTCCCATCTTCTCCTTCTACCAGTCCATAACCCCTGCCAATATTCATTCCATCCAAGACCGTGCCCACAGTTGTTTGAGGCACAGCTACCATTAGCATGACATCATATGGTTTAGAGTCAGATCTGGATTCTTCCTGTCAGAAAACACAGAGAAGAGATTTCTTTGAGCACAGCATTTTTTTTCTTCTTGCCCCACAGTTCCAGTCAAACATTTTGACTCCTGCATATTTCAGTACTTTAGTATCTTGTCATTGTTTGATGCCCTGTCAAAGCCACCTCAGCAGTCCTGGTTGAACTGCCTGGTTCATATATAAATAATAATAAATAATGCATAATGAATCATTACATTTATATATAATGTATATAAGCAGTACATAAAATACAATTATATTATAATCTATAAATAATAATAATACAAAAAAAAACCCCTGTGGGTTTGCTGTAGGAGGTAATGTAGTGATCCACAAAAGTTTTTATTTTGTGTCAAAGCCCACAAGATAAAAAAAAAATTTTCTTGATCCTTGAGCACAAGGTTCCCTGGCTGTCATCCCAGCTAGGTCATCTAGTTTGAAATACCTAGCATGCTTATTATATGCACCTTCTGGTGAAGGGATTCACTAGAATTCTTCTCATTGAGTTTCCTCAGTTCTGTCCAATCAAGAAATTTTTCTTTGAACAGTATCGTCTCGTTATGTTCTGTGAGTCTGCCAAATACAGCCCAGTCTGGGCGTCCTTGTCCCTTTCTGTGCAAGGGAACAAAAGATATAGAATCAAATAAAACAATGTGAAAAGAGGGCAAGAAAACTAAGTATCTGCAGTGAGACTAAATCCAAGTTACAATACCTGGGTATGAGGGGATTGCATTCTCCTGGGTCCAGAGGATTTATATCACAATTGGAGTAGTCAAAGGTGCCATTCCACAAGTGTTTTGCCAGCTGGAATGCCACTTTTCTTTGTGCTAAAGTAACTTCCTTCCCATGCCATACATATACCTCACTGCCAAAATCAAACACCAGCACCTAAAATCAAAACCAAACAACAAAAAAATCAACCTACCATTAGGTTAGATGATACCCTGATCCTCCAGTTTCCTTGTGCTGAACAGAAACTCCTCCAAATATGAGTTTCTTCAACAACACTAACAAGTAGCACTGCAATGCAAGGAAGGACAGGCCAGTGGTCTGCATTGGGATGTTCAGTTTTTGAGGATGACTAGAAGCAAGTATGGGGAATGCTGTGAGGTGTTATCTTTAGGTGGCTAAATTCACTAGCAGATTAGAGAGCTCTTAGTGCTAAAAACCTGGTCCTGTTGCGTGACTGATAGCTGTTCAGTTTCAGCAACTTTCTCTGACATTTAGACCTATACCTTGTCCTACAGCCAGGGAAGGCTGACAGAACACACAATATAGACAAAAAGGCAGTGACTTCAATACTTTCAAGAAAATGTATCATGTCTTCATTTTAGAAACCTGCTCTCATTCTGACTTAGATGGGCAAAATGGTTGTTGGAAAAGTTGGCTAGCCATAGCATTTGCAGTTACTGCCAGTCACTATCAGTTGCACGTTCCTGCACTTACCACAGGAGCAGTAAGTGGCACAATACCTCTTTTGGTTGTAGCAGGGTACATTTTGGCACCTTTCCCCAGTAGTCATCCTCAGGAATGAGTTTATCCTCTACGAGGCGGTAAATGCAATTTGTTTCTATTATTGCGGCTTCATACATTTCATCTTCTTCAGGACTTCCAGCGGCTTAAGGAAAAGATTGTCAAAAATAACAACAAAAAAATTAACTTCCAACTTACTTTACCAAAGAGAACTGACTCTACTATTTTACTGTGGTAGAGCATCAGATACTGTAACTGTAACAATGCTTACACTGGTAATTTGTCTGTCCACCAAGGAGTTTCCAGAAGTCTTTGGCTGCGTGGGTATGGGTATTTATTCCTTCTTCTATTGTCTGTATATAAGAAGCTCTACAGCCAAGTTCCCTCTTTGTCTGAATTAAAGTTGCAAGTTCTGAAGCCTAAGAGATTAACAGTTATCTCAACAGGATTGCTTAAGTCTCTGGAATACTTGTGCAATATTCTTGCTCAGTGAGAAGGCAAATGAGATATAATATAGCAAATAGCAGAAGAAATGGTTATTATTTATTGCACTAAATAAACAGACACTAGTGAAAAATGCTACAGAAATGCATTCATTCTTTCATTTGCCTTAAAGCAAGACTGATCTCAGTGGACATGGGAATGAAAAGGACATCCTGCAATTCAGACCTTTTTTTTTTTTTTAGTTCAGTCTGTATCCTGAGGATATCCTTTTTTCTCTTGCAGCTTCACAAACTACACACTCCTTCACAAATGTGAGCTTTCATTCAGTGCATGACCTAAAACATATTTTCAGGAAGCCCGCATATCTCCCTGTCACAGATTATCAGTTACATGCCACTTTTTGAGAGAATTGGCACTAAGGCTCAATTTCATCACAGACATATACTGCAATGGTTCTAAAAGTAAATAATAAATAAAACCTCACAACAGTACTGACCTTTGCTTTTTCTATGACATTTGCAAACTCTCCTACCCACAAGAAACATAAATGTGGAGTTAACAACAGGAAACAGTCTCCGCTGTTCAGTGATGAGGCTCTTGGTTCAACTAATCTTGTTTGAACATGTCTTCTTCCTAATGAGAAAACAAAGCTAATTATATTCCTTCAACTACCACTATCAAATGCCATGATCTGATTTGTTTTGAATGAAATACAAACAATTCCAGCACATGTAGCAAAATATGTGGAAACAGACTGTTTAAGAATAATTTAAAAACTACTATGGTGGAAAAAGAGTTTACTCACAGGAAACAAAATAAATGTTGTCTCCTATCAACTAATATTTCTATTATTTCCTGTTCTTGCTTTAACAACTCTGTGTCCTTCTGGAAAGAAATGAATTAAGTAAATGGCAGACAGCAGCAAAATTCCAGAACCTCTTACATTTGCTTAAGTGAAGCCATAGCACAATTTCTGTAGGCAGCAAAAAGTTTTAAGAATTTAACAATTTCAAGAATTTTGCTTTCCAAAACCTAGCTATTTGCAGAATCTTACTGATTTACAGAATCTTTACAATGTTACTATGCATTGTAAAGAAAAGTGAAGCAAGAACACTTTCACATCATTTCCAAGTTATATTGAGCACTGGAGGACAGCTAAAAAATTTCCACAGGGGATAGCCCGAATTTGTGAAATACTCTGTTTGCTCCTTGGAAACACACACACCAGTGGACCAATGCAAACCTATTGTAAGGTTTAACTTTTTTTACACAATTATCACTCATTTTTTCAGGTTTTAGACATAAATCCTGATAATCTAGGATAAGCTAAGCAATGTGGTAGCAACTCCTATATGTTACATTCAGCCTATTATTTCTGGAAAGTAAAAGCATTTCCAGCATACCTTTAATTTGCAGGAGCATTAGCTTCTTATATGGCACAGCACTGTTGTTAGAGTTTTGCTCTGTTAGATTAACACTCCGCAGGCTAATGTTGCTGAAGTTCTCTTTGCTTGCTAGGCCAGCAAGTGCTACTTCTGAGAAATTTGAATTTGTAGACACTTGTGCATAAAAAGAAATTGGAGGAAAGACAGACAGACAAACATTAAAATAACAAAATTATAATAAAAATTGGTTGTTGCATTAAGAAAAATAATTTCTGCCCATTATTTCCAGTTTTTCTTCTTCTCCATAGCAACAGCAAAGGCAGATTTAACTCAGATTAACCACTAGCCCAAAAGATTTGTGGGTTTAGGATTACCTAAATTTCTAGATATCATCCAAGAGTACACAGTGTCAACGTCAGAATTATGCTATTTGGCAGAAATACCAACTTTGCTAGGAACCATTCTACCCACTGTTTTGTGAAGTACTGTGTAGATCTTCAATGCCTTAGAAGTAATTAATAATGAAAGACAGCACAGACAAGGCTAATTAACAGTAATTTCCTTAAATTTTGGCTGAGACAGTGTGATGCAGCACCCATTTGCACTTCAAAGTCTAGTCATGTTTTACAAAAAACTTACAGCCCAGATTCTCGGCTACTTTTGTTTACTGCTCAACAAAGACAAGACACTTTATAAATTTATAACTCAGGGAAATCTTTCTCATGAAATGGCAACAAAGATTACATATATAGTTACTGTTTTCATCAATAGAATCAATAGTTAAAGATGATCTTTATTCAAGTGTAATCACTTATACCCCAAAATATAAGAGTGGCTTAATAAATCTTTGAATAAATTTTACAATTATGTCTTTGCTGTCCTGGTTGTCAGGAGAAAGAGACTTCACAAGTAACACACCTTGTATAAGCCCTGCCACAAAGCACTGATCCTTTATGGAAATTAATCATAAGGAGTCAAAAGGCTAATTCTACTTTCTGAGAGAAAATTAGGACCCAAAATTGAGGCCAGTGTATCTGAACAAAAATTCATCTATTCTTGCCAGCTCTCACCCCAGCATGACAAAGTTGGATCTGCTTTCCTTGATCTCCTGTCCTCACCCAGCACAGCCTGCAGGCATCGTGACTTCCTCTCTCTGCCCAAGGTGACTGTGCTAAAAATAAATAATAAAATCTATGTACAGGAGGTGGCTATAGGTAGCTTTCCCTGAGGAAGTCACACATGCCCTTCTCTCCTAGGCAGTCACATTTCACCTTATACCTGATTCAATTTACTGCCACTCAGAATATGCTCCATTCCTTCAGTTCCATTTATTGTGTTGGGATTTTTTTTTTAATTAAAAAGGCAAGATGGTGTCTTGTACAAATCATCCTGCTAACTTACTTTTTTCTACTTTCATTCGCTTTGACTCCATGAAGGCAACATTCAGTCTTTGTTCAGTATATTCATGAAGAATATCTTGTCTTGCTGCAAGCATTTTCAGGGGGTTTCTTGAGGACTGGACTCTGCGTGTAGGCCTAACTGCGCGTTTGTGCTCTGCTACAGAAGATGTTAACCTGAAAAACAAGTAGTGTATAAAACCATCAGTGAATTTTTCTAGTCAGAATCATCTAATGACAAGAAATCAGGATCAGTTCCTCAATTCAGGCAGGAGCATGACTTCAGAAGAAATGGATGTGCCCAGTACTAAGATACCTACGAGATGACTTAGCACTGAGCACTTTGAACATTGCCCTCATGTCTGCATTCAAAACAATGGGGAAAAAGTAATTCTTACTTTGGTGCATAAGGATCAAAGATGGCATCGAAGTCCTCATCAAGGTCCAAAGGCACTGAGGAGGAAGGGAAATCCACATGGCGATAAAATTTGGAAAATGTTTCATCATCATCCAGCTTCATCACCTCCTTCACAGATCTTCCTGTAACTGTCAGTACTGTCTCTTGCATCCCAGCAACTGCAGGAAGAAACACACCTCACCCAGTAAATAATCATACTAGAGGTTCTAACTCTAGAAAGGATAATCATGGCTTATTTGGTAGTTGTCTGGGTTTTTAGTTTTTTTTTTCAGTGTGATGGTGGTGTTTTGGTTTTTGTTGAGGTTTTTTTTGAGTTAGTTTTTTTAATTGATAGTAGAAACGTGTGTTGATAAAGAATATTAAAACAATGTAACTGCAACTCATATGCAGTAATTGTTATACAAAATGGTAGGGAAATATGTCTAAATGAAAACTTAGACACTATAATGTGTTGCTATAGTAAGATGGTGTAAGGGTCTTTTATTTTAGGGTCTTGTATATTCCATCTTGCCTCCAACTGTGTAATTCCTGCCTTTGAAAATATCTAGAATCCCAAGGGGAAAAGTCACTGCTTCAGACTAGTGAGTGTGGCACAGTCATTATCCTACACTGATGCCTCCTGTACTGAAATGTGAATACATTTGTTTATGGTATCTGTTACGCTGTATATTACATAAAGATTTTTGTCTTACAAAGGGAGGACAGACATATAAGATGGAAACACCAGACAACTCTAGAGAGCTTCATAAACACCCAAGAGGCTGTACAAGGGAGCTGATGAGCTGCTACAGAGAGTCAATTTTCAAAAAAGCAGGAAAGTGAATGAATTGTGCTTGGGAGCAGCTTAGTATTCTATTTTGATTTTAATAGGACTAAACTACATTTAAAGATGTTTCACTGTAAATGGCAAAATGGTTCAGACTGGTTATGTGTTCTTAGGAAACTGCCCTACAGAAGGATGTGTACATTGCTTTTAGAGAATTAATAAAGTTATTTTGGCTTATGTGATTTATTCTACTGTACATTTGTAATACAATTGAGAATGGCTTTTCTTGTTGAAATTTAGCAAAGACTGAATCACAAAAATAAAATTACCAGTAACTGCAGTCTGAGCAAAGAAATACTCAGTTTCTGCTGCCAGATATTTTAACTAAGGGGCACTTCAATCAATTTACTCAAGTCAGAGGGTGGATACACTGCCACCCGTTGTAACTCTACCAACCTTTGTTATTCAGCCTTCCCAAGAATGACTCCAACTTGTCAAGCTTCATATCTGATTCCAACTGCATATCAGGCCTGGCTTCAATTTCTAAGCAAAGCAGAAAGTAAAACCTGTTAATTGACAGGAAGTAAATAAGACTGAACATATTTCAGCCATTTTTATTCCTTACCTTCCAAGGGCTTTGTAACCGGAGTGGTAGACTTCTGCCGGAAAGGGGATGCTACTGGTGTTAGTGCACTTGGAGAAGCCAGGCCTGCACAGGGACACACAACATAGGAAATGCAGCCATGAGTCAGCCTGTGTTTCCAACAGTGATGACAGAGAAGCTATTTGGAGAACACAAATGAGCCTGGCTACTTCCTACAGTCCAGGACACTTCCC
Source organism: Aegithalos caudatus (assembly GCA_013389925.1). Lineage (NCBI taxonomy): Eukaryota > Metazoa > Chordata > Aves > Passeriformes > Aegithalidae > Aegithalos > Aegithalos caudatus. The sequence continues at coordinate 5,773 of WEIU01012390.1, read as the reverse complement.
CAGCCTCCCCAGCCATTATGTGAGAGATGGCAGAGGGCCCTGCCTGCTCCTTTAATCAACAGTAGCCTCAGAAACCACCCCATTCACAAGAACAAAGCTTCATTTTCAAGTGTCTCTTAGCAAGTTAACCCAAGTTTCAGGCTTTCTCTGGAATATAGTAATTTTGCTCCTTTTCAAGGTAGCAGCAGTTCATTTGGTCTACATTGTGGGCTCCAGCTGTACCACAAGCTAAATTTTAAAAACCTGGAAGTGTTCTTAATGAAAAGATATTTTTAGCAGGGAAGTCACCATGATCTTTGCTAGGCACCTTCACCTCCACCACTCTCTTACCCCCTTTTTTAAATGAAAGCACATCTCTATTAATACACAAAACAGGATGTATGTGACTTGTGAATGCTGTCCCTGGATTTCACAGTAATTCTTGAGCCCTGTTGGGTTTTTAAGAACACATGGAAATTGAAGTAGAAATGGAAGTTAGAGTCTCCACCGTATCAGGCATCACCCTCTACTTTTGTTGTACTCTCCTTCATCCTTTTCAGTAAATATCATAAAGAAATTCATTCTGGACCCAGTGGATAAAACAAGGATGGATTTTTTAGTTTTCATGTGAATCTACACTCCTCTAGCAAGAGAACTGCACGCTGTAGGTATCATGGGTTTTATTAGGTAGAAAAACACACTGAGGCAAAGAATTGCACCCATTAACTTCTGTTGCCTAGACTTTCAGTAAAGGGGGAAACAGACATTTACACTTTTCTCTATTATCTATTTTCCACTTAGTCATAGTTTACTAATTACTGAGCCATGTAAGTTTAAGCTTTTAGTTATTTTGATCAGACTGAACCAATATTGTGCTGGGAGAACATATATTAAACATGTTCCCACTATCTTTACTGCAAGTCCTAGCAACATAATTGTCATAATTGTTAAACTTGGAAGTTAAACATTTTAATTTGGAATTTAACTAGGCAGCTTTTCTACAAGAAATTCTCCCCCATTACCTAAGAAACTCAAAATTCCATCAGGTGTTAAGTCAATGGGTAAAGCCTTCCTCAAGACACACTCAAGAGGACACAGCTCTTAAGCAGCTCTACCAGCACATAATCCATGAGACTGCACTAAGGATTGCTTAGGAAATGATCACTTTCCAAATAGGACTGAATAATTATCAGCCATAAGAAGCAATTAAAATAGAGCATTTGTGCACATGCATATAACAAATATGTTATTTTGCATTGCTTTCTCATAATCTCTTAAATTAAAAACTCATAATGATAATTTATTCTTTCATGATATAAACCAGTACACATCTAACTAAAATCCCACTTGGGCTACTTTCATTGATTTCACTGTCATTGCATTACCTTCTTTCTCAAAAGAATGATCATAACACCTAAAGAGATCCTATCAAGGTAGTTTTTTTCTCATTAAGAAGAGCAAATGCTACCACCTTATTTTCCTTTCGAAAGACCAATTTATTTGCAAAAAAAAAACAACAAACCAACCCAATAATAATAATAATAAAAAAACCCAACAAACAAACACACACACAAACAAAAAACCCTCAAACAGCAGGTCTGTGGGCAACTAAAAAGTTTTTCCTGGTGACTTTTCAAAAAGGGTTATTTTTTAAATAGTGACCAACTGTCATTTTGAGCAGCAACACCATGTAAAATGTAAGCAGCAGCTAAAATATGTTACTAACAGAGGTAATTCCTAATACCCTTTATCTGTTCATCTGCCAACAGATCATGGTTTGGATTGCAAGCAGTTACTTCTGTTGCAGTATTGCCCTTGCCCTACAATGATATTTTTTAATGGTTGTAATTTAATTCAAGGCTCATTATTGTTGTGTTTAATAACCAAGTCCTTGTAACAACCCAAACCCTAGTATTCATTAAGCACAAGAGATCAGTTTAGATGCCTTCTTCCCAAAGCTATCATCTTCCCAGGCATGCTGTGTGAACAGCTGTATTCCTACCATGTACAGCCTTCAGAGACTCCTGTCCACTTTAGAAGAATGATTAGATCTGGAAACAGTGACTGAATTCAAAAGATACCAAAAAAGTCAACATTGCTCTCTTGTTTTTTCTAACTCTGTGGTTTTATGCAGAACCAGGGAATCTTCAGCCAAACATAACACTTCAAGCCATTGTCCAAGAGAGCATCCATAAAAACAATACTTGTTTGCTAAATATTCCCAGTGATCCTAGGAGGGAGGGAAATGCCCACAACAGAAACAATTCTATTTCTTAACTATTCTCTAGAGAGTGCAGCTGGGTTTCCAAAGGAAGAATAAGTAAGAAGGAATAATTCAACTATACCCTGTGGGTTGTATTAGAAGGAAAACCAAAACATATATTCCTGTTCAAGTGATAGATTTCCACCAGCCAGCCAGAGCCCAATAATAAGTGGATGGCAGTGCAACAGTGCAGAACAAAATGGATCAATACCATGCCCACAAGAAACTAAAGTGAACAGCTGCATGCCACGATATTCAGTTGGAAGATAAGCAGTCTTCCTCTTGCTAAATACAGATGCTGTTTCTGCACAGCTTTAGTTTGACTTTATTTTGACTAGACAGATAAGAGGTGTCTTATTTATATTGGGATCATTTAATCACTGACCTTTTTTTACCATTCGGCCAGCTACAGTGAACTGTGTGGAGTCATTGGCTGCTCCTTTGCCCTTGGACTTCCAGGCTTCTTCTCGAGCTGTAATCAGGTGTTTCCTCTCCTCAATGGTCATTTGACTCTCCTGGTTATCTGCCATTCTTTGCTTTTTTGGGGAAAGAAAGGAAGAGATGTTTAAAAAAACTGCTAAAGACATAGCTAAAGATTGGATGAACATTTCAACTGCCAGATGCAGAGGAAAGGAGCAAGGAGCAAGCTGCTGAAGTGAAGTCACACACAGCTTAGTGACCCTGTGATGCTTCATTGTCTTGCTGCCCCATTACACTGTGAGTACAAGGTTTGGGTCTGTGCTCTTTGACCTTTTCTTGAGACTACCGGCAGGGCAGCTGGCACTCCTCTACACAAAGCAAACTATTCACCCTGCGTATGAAATAATTTTCCAGGCCTTATTCTTTTGAACCATGACTTGCTACACAAGTGAGATCACTACTGACCACAAGCAGATGTTTTCAAGTGTGTAAATCTGCAAGTGGCACAGGGAAAACAAAGAATGTTGTAACTTCAGTGGGTGATTCCTAATCAATCTCTTACAGTAATTCAGTTCTCCAGGCAGGATTAGCAGCCTCTCCAGAGGCTGCTGACTTTAGTTCTTAAGTCAGCTTGCTCTACTAAATATTTTTCCATGGACTGTGATCATCTCTACCACTNCTGGCAGACTTTTTTTTTCACTCTTTTTTTTTTTTTTTTTTTTTCCCTAGGTCAGCCTTAGCTTTCCTCTCTTGCTTTAGAGGTTGGCAGCCAACAGCTGGAGTGATTAGAAGCAGAGGGTGCACTATCTCAGTGCCCTTCTCACACGGAAGGATTGATGATGGTACTTTCAGTAGGAAAGACACTGAATTTACATACTCTACTGTAGCTAGGTTCAGGCCAAGGGACAATTACTTTAATATACTTATCTTTTCAACATTTCAGGGATTACACTACATAGAAATGAAACATAGAAGTATTTTTAGTGCATGGTACGCAACTCTAGAATTACTTCCAAGTTGATGCTATTCATCATTTTTTTCTTCACAACCTAGCTGCTAGAACTGAAAAAA
>WEIU01012387.1:976-15558 GCA_013389925.1 Aegithalos caudatus | reverse complement strand
TGCGCCGGGCCTGGGGCGGCGGGGCCGCTGCGCCAGCTCCGCCCGGCGCCCCAGTTCAGGCCCCACACGGTACAAAATCACCAGCACACGCACACAGTCCTCGACGGCAAGCGAGAGCTCGCTGAAGCTGCCGCTGCGAGCAGGGTGCTGCTCCACCCTCCGTGACCTGAGGAGTTGGCACAAAATAAAGAACGCTTCCCCTGGCGCCCCCAACACACGTCCAAGTGAAAGCTCTTGGGGCCCTTCATGAGCCTCTTATTCACCAAGTAGGTCTGATGTGAATAAAGCTTTATGGCTCAGGCCTAACCTCTGTGGCTGAGCCCAAGTGTGAAATCCATCCTGCAATACCATTTGCCCCTGTTTCTTAGGGAGGAGGGACTTTATGGATCCATAATTCTCTGCTTGCTGTTGCATTCCAGTTGAAACTCGAAAAGGGATCGTGTTTTTACCTATGGCCATTCATGTGCTTCCTTGCCTGAGCTGTGTTCAGAATTCTCAAAGACTTTTGCAAGTGACCATGGCCTAAGATGAAAAGGTATCCATGACAGGATGTGCTCCACACACCAGTCTTCATTGCTGAAATTTACTTACTGCCAGCTACAACAGAGTTTTAAGGAATGTTGCAAGGATTTTCACTTTCTTTTTAGATTTGGAGGAAGGATTGCTATTGCTGAATTGGACAGGAAAGCAAATTGGGTTTTGTGGGAAAAAGAGTGGTTCTGTTTCTAAAATCACCAGAAATAATACAGAAAAATGTAGGGGATTAGATACTGTATCTGCTTTGGTGAGAGAAAGAAATTATCAAAACAGAAAATCATTGACATGCTTCCTGAATGAACCTCGCTAGTCTTAACCACAAGTGTGGCAGAAGAAACTGACGCTGTGTGTAACTTACAGTAAGTGGATGAAGAGCCAACATTAACTTAAGCTTTTAAACTGTCCAGTGAAATCCTTTCCTTTTCAGGAAAGTGTGAGAGAATTGCCCTGTTACAGAGAAGTATTAAAGTAATAAAGCATCGTGGTTGGTTCAGGGAGCACATTGAGTTGCGTTTTGGGAACCCAGCTCACCTTGCACAGTACTTCTGCAACTTGGAAAAGCACTTACCATAACAACATGTGTCTAAAGAGCTTAGACTTGGCTTTATCACTTCAGTGCTAATGAAGTTAGGAGAGGGTGTTTGTGTGCATTTGTGTGTGCATGCATACATATGCATACATATGCATGCCCATGTTCTCTTTTTCTACTCTCCTTATAAAGTTGTCTTGAAAGAAGGTTAGAATGTGGGTTGGTTTTCCAGGTCAGTAACTATTTTTAGGAACCTGCTTCCATGGCAGATCCATAGGCACATTAGTGTTTGTAATCAAGTTTGTCAAAAAAGGACTGGGCTCTGTTTTACTTCCCAGTCCACTCACTTGGTGCTGCAAAAGATCCATTGAGTCCTCTGTTTCAGAACATGATGACTCCTGACCAGCTATGGGAAACCAACAGTATAGGGTTGTTTAGGGAAAGAATTATTTTTTTTTCTAGAGGAGCTGGCTCAGGTGCGGTGAACACTGAAAAGCAAAGGTTAGCTGTAGTAGTTGCTTGGACAATTAAGTGGCTGTACTCTTACCTTGTTATTCACCTTATGACATGAGAATGGCTTCTGAATTTTGCTTGTAAATCTCTCCTGAATTTTATTTTTGCTCATGCTAGAAGGCTAAAATCTATATGAGCGATGAATTGATAGCTTTTATAAAAATGCCTGTCTTAAGTATATTTTGAGGAGGTCTGCACATCTTTCTGGGTATGTGATATTTCTTGGTTGTCTTTTTGTTTATTTCTCATAGCAGGTCAGATGTGGAAGATAAACAATACATTCCAAGGCCGCTGCTTTCCTTAGAATTAAGGAAGGTGTATTGAAATAGACACATGTATTCAATAGATACATTGAAATAGATACACAGGATGTGGAAAACAGTCATTCTCTATAACCCTTACCTTGTAAAAGAGGCCAGCTGCAAGCTGCAGGGATTTTTAAACCTGTATGCCATCTTAAAGGGGAGGCTTTTTCAGTGGTGTGTTTGATAACTGTGGAGTAAGTAAGTTTTTCTTATAATCTAGAAATTTTCTCATTTTCTTCTCGGAAAAGAAGGGTCTCACTGGATTTTCTGTCTGGATTTTTTTTTTTTTTTTTCTTTATGAAAGCCAGAATCAACTAAAGCCCCCCATGCATCTGAACTTTCTAATTCAGTCTTCTAAAAAAATATTCCAGAATCTGTCATGGTACCTGCAGTGTGATGAAGGTTTCCATAGCCAGTTTCTCATTATTATATGGTAACAGTTGCTGATTCAAACTGGAAAGTACTAACATCCATAATAGCTGCTTTCACCTTGCACTTTCAATCTTTCCCCGGGAAGGATTGGTATTCCACTGGTAATGCAATACATAAATTGACAGTTTTCAAATATTTCTGGTTCCTACTGCCTCATAGATCTTGAGAGTCTTTGGATTTCTGCATTAATCTACTCAGTTTTTTTCTAATACCGCCTTATCTCTTGGTTCCTCCTTCAGGTGTTGTATTTCCTGAAGCCTCCCATTTTATGCTCCTGATTTATATAAGATCTCTTTCATGCTTTGTGAAAGGGCCTTGTTCTGCAGTTTCTCCCTAAGAATAAGTTGTAATTTCTGTAAACAGTTGCCACAATTTAATGCACAGGTATGCTGGGTGGTAGCTGCCAACCTGACCTGTGAATCTAAATAATTTTTTAACAGGGTAGTTTAGGCTTTACTATTATTCAACTGCTTCAGGAGGTGAGATTATTCTTCCAACGAGTATTGTCATGTGACTTATTAATGTCAAAAAGTCAAAATTATACCACTTATAATGTTTATAAGTACTTTAATACAAGCATTGGGAATTCTTGTATTTTACAACCCTGTAACTTTTCATAAAATATGGATTTAGTCTGCTTTGCTTAAAATCCAGTTATTTTACAAAAACTTGTGAATCCAGTTGCTGTTCTTTTTCTGTTAATGCTGTGCTTTGTATTTCATGCTTGGCAATTACCAATGTATTATTCATTTCTTTATTCTTATGGTATTTGTTACATCCTTAGCAGTTGTCTCCTAACGTGTTCCCATTTAACAGCAGGGTATTTGGATGACCTGAGGATTATCAAAATGTGATTTTGAGGCCTAAGCACAATAAATCTCTGCCAATATTGGATCACTGATCCGTAGTTCCTTTGATCTTTTTCACACATACGCCACTGGACTGATAATTCTGTATATTCAGTGTTGTTCTTTTCTTTTGAAGTGAACCATTTTTCTGCTTAGTTTCTCACCTGAATTTCCCCATTTGCTAATAATTTTTGGGTTTCTTTGTTACTTCTGTATTATCAGCTTTCTTTTTAGCTATGGACTCATGTTCTTCTGAGATACTCTTCTTCCCGATGAGAGCTAATGTCTAAATTGAATGAGCCATTGTGGACTGGTTTTAGGCCATTGCAGGAAATGTTCTGAGAAAGTTAAAATCTTTATTTTCAGTGCATATTTCTCTCTTAAATGATAGTTAGAGCTGCCTACAAATATCTTCTAGATACAAATCGCCTTAGCACTACCTATTTATAATGACAAAATATAAGTTAGACCTTTAAAATTCTGTCTTTTTTCAAAGACTTTTTTAACTTGTCCTGAAAAGTCCAACTTCTGAAAGATAAATTCATACCCAAAGTGATATTCTAGTACTTCAGTTTCACTGTTTACTGTTTTAGTTGTTTCAGTTCTTCTGTATATGGCAGAGTACATTGTTTCTCTAAGAAAATCTTTCTAAAGCTTATCAGTAGGACATAATTGACTTATGAGTAGACCCTTCTCATATATATACATAGTACATATTTTCCTCTTCTTCTTTGTCCAATTCTGATTGAATATTTTAGTTTTCTTGAATCTTTGTCTTGGTTTAAGACAATTTAAAGGTCAACACTCTTAAAAGAGTTCTCCTCCTTTGTTTTCACCTATGCCTTTCCACCAATAAGGAGAAACAAAATACAAGTAGATGTAAGTAAAAAAAAAAAACAGACCCGGTTTATTAACAAGTGAAACTGCTAACGGCAAACATCTCAGTAAATAACCACTAGATAGAAAATTGCTAAATCTGACAATTTCCCCCAAAACAAAGAGAGACCCAAAATGGGAGAAATACCCTTTCCAAGATGGCCAAGGGTGACCACTGTAGGGAGAGAAAGGAAAATGGTGTCAGACCCTGCCCCTGAGGTGGCCCCTTTGCAGGTGATCAGTCTGGGAGACAAAGGAGAGGGATGGGGGCAAACCCTTGGGAAGGCAGGAGCTTATGGAGCAGTTCTAGCAGCAATGAGAGAAGGGTCAGCACTGCTGCCCTCCAGATGTTGCTGCTGATGTCTCCAAACTGTGGGTGTGTTGTGGGGGAGAAACTGGTCTGTCAGCCCTGACCAGGTGACTGGGCCCCAGAAACTGGCTGGCTTTGCAAAGTTCACTACAAAACAGTTTTTGATTGTGAAATGCAGTTTTTCCGAGTGGCTACTATTGCAAGCCCAGAAAAAAAAATGCAAACAGCCACCCAAAGTAACCCCTCCAAAGCAGAGCCTCCACTTCCAGCAAATGCTTCCAGCAGAGAATTCATTCCCACTTCCCAGCTCCAGCTTAAAAAGGGACTGTGGCAGGGCCCCCTCTGCCCTGTGGTTCCAGTTCTGGATGTGTTGGATCTTCAAAGAGGCCGTAACAATCTTTGGGCATGGATAGATGGAGAATACAGTAACATTTTGGGTTACCCATGCCAGTCTTCCTCTGGTCTCTACCAGGCTTTCTAAGGATGCAAGCTTTGGTGACCCAATGCATTATGATACTGTCTTTTTTTTTTTTTTAATGTGAGTTTTTTTCTGGTTGTGTTCCTAGTGTTAGAGTTTCTTATACCAGATTGTGCTTGAATTGGAGATTCCAGAAACTTTCTCATAGTTCAAGTTGTCTCAGTAGCCTTGTGCATCTTTTAGTGAATCCAAAACACATACTTTTCAAGTTCTTGCACTGAGCTGTTGTGAAATGCATTTCAGTCCATTGAGGAATGCTGTATTTTTCCATCGCACAATTTGTGTAGTCTGTATTGTTTCTCTTCCTTCTTTGTTAAACAAACTTGGTGCCTCTAGCCCAACTTTCCTTTAGGTACTTTCACTTGTATTCCTTTAAAAGAAGTATTAGTTGCTAAGACTAAGTGCAAACTGTGCTATAGAGATTTTCAAAATTCTAGGGTTTCGAAGTGTCAGCTGCTTTTATCAGCTTACTTTTATCAGCTGCTGTGTGCAGTTCATTACTTTTGAGCATCTGTTCAAAAAAGTACCATCCTGTTTGTGTCCCTTGTGTGAAAAATTACTTTCATGTGATCAAGAGGGACTTTTTTCACAGCAGAAAGGTAAGGGAACCTGGCATAAATGGAAGTACTTTAAAAATTTTTTCTTCCTTTTTTTTTTTTTCCCAGTAAGCAAGAGGAAAATGTGATGCACAGCTTCATACTGATATACTTGAGTATAGGTATTTGGTTCTAATGTGTGTAACTTCATATTTGATTATTGGAATGCACACACTTTGTTCCCACAGCATATCAAGGGATGCACATTCCTGTATATTGATAGTCTCTGCTGTTCATTACTTAGTATACTTCAGTTTTCCACACATTTTTAGTAATTGTGTTGCTCTTTCTCCAGATTATTGATAGCTTTATTAAATGACATCAGGCCTGGAAAGCATTTCAGCAAGATTTTAATTTTTTTAAAAAAATTATCTGCGTAGTAATGTGTTACAATGAAAGTTGGGAAAAATAATCTGTTTATAATTTGCTCAATTTTATCACTTTCTCTGTGATGATTCATATTGAAACAAAAGCCCTAAAGAAGTTTAAATATATGGTATGAATTTTATTTCTTTAACCAGCAGCTTAAGACTGAGGGAGACTTTTTTTCTTCCTCTTTTCCAGTGTCATTGTTGCCTCTGGTTTTGTTTTTTAGAGTTGGGGGTTGTGTTGGTTTGAAAGTAAAACCAGTGAGAGACTCCAAGTCAGAAAATACAATTTAGTAGGAGGAATAAAAGTGAAATAAAATAAATAAAAATTATACAACCTGACACCCTGTTAGGGTGGTGGTGGCAGTCTGGATGAAGTGGTCTTGTTGAAGCAGTGATCCTGTAGAAAAAGGTCTGGTAGCTCTGATCCTCCAGGAGTCCAGCAGGCCAGTGCTCTCTGTTCAGTCCCAGATTATATCCAGGTGGAAAAGCTTGGCTCCTCCCCTTGGGTGGAGCATCTCACAATGGGCTGATATCATTCTATGAGTCATACAATGGGTCCTTGATTGCCCATTAACAGAGATGGCTCCCAGAGGGAGTTACCTCTGAGTCATGGGCAAGGCGTTGATGGCCCATGAACAGAAGATAGCCCAGAGGGAGGGGGCAAGGGAAAACACTGCCCCACCTGGTTTCAACAGCTCCTGAGGGTGGTGATAGAATACATACTTTGGGCACATCTTACATTGTAACCTAGGACAGGGGTGGATAGGGCTGTCATTTTTCTCTTGAAGCCAGTTTTATTTACAAGGCAATATATTGCTTCTTTGTGAATAATTTTATTCTGTTTTCATGCAGTTGCTTAGATTGTCAAGCAGTACTGATGAGCCCATGATGGTTGTGGTGAGAAGCAGGAGGTTGGAACTGCTCTTCTCTTTCATTCCCCCTTTTTCTTTTTTTCCTTTTTAATTCTGTGTTCTGGTATCTGGTGTAGTATATTTTAAATAATCCTAAAATGAATAAAATTAACTGTGCGAAGTAGTTATATGAATAACTGATAACATTCCCTTTGGAAAGATGTTCTTGTTATTTTAACCCTTGGTAGAAAATCTACTGTATTGCAGCTTTGATAGGCTGAACCAGTGGGCAGTTTCTCTTTTCACTTAAATATCAGTGAAGAGTTAAAGAATTGTAACTGGTTGGATGTGGTATGACTTGCTAACAAACTGTTTGCTAGTGCCATGACCCGAAACAGGAAGGATACCAATATCCTCTCCTGTAATATGAGGTATTATGTGAAAGAAATCAACAGTATCCATGTATAATGCAGAACAACTTTATCTCCTTTATTTTTGGTTAAATTAAACAGAAGATATTGACTTAAAAGTTAGATATTGATAGCAGTGGGAAGTTTCAGAGTGGAATAGAAAATATAGTTTTGCTCATGTTTATGTCTTTCCCAACACCAACAGATAGGATTTAGGCAGAAAACTTCCCCTGGCACATGTAAATACTAGATTTTCAGGACATGTGTTCTTTCTTTTGTTTGGAGAGATAGAAGGGAGGGGGGTTTGAGTTGTTTGCATGTTACCTATTAACAGAAAAGTAGGTGTAATATATAAATGTGTGTCAGCATGAAAGTTAATTTTGAAGGAAGTCCATCATAGTTTTGTGTCACATTTTTTAATAGCTGTTACCATCTTCTTCCTTACATACACTTCCACATATGTTGTCTATCCTAGCAAAATACAAACCTATTTTAAACATTAGTCTTGAAATTTTGTTTGAAATACAGAAGGAAAATTAAAGTTTTATTTTCTGAATTCTTGAGTACTGATAAATCTTTCTCCTCTCTTAATGTTTTCCTCTTCCAGTTTATGCTACCATGTGGGAGTTCAGCTCTTTTCATTAAAAAAAAAAAATTACACAGAACAGGACTTACTACACTTGTGAAATTCATTTTGGCTGGGTAAAGGGAAACCTTTTTTGGCCTTGAGGAATTTATACAAACCACTTAGAAGTCAATCCTATATCCTTTGAAGATTTGATGGTGAAATACAATGATTGGAGGGGACCTTTTAAAGCAGATGTGGAAATTAGTTCCCTATAATTTGAAAATGCACTCTGAGTCTGTTGGAGCAGTGTGTTAAGTGGTCTTGTTTAATCCAGAAGAAAAGAAATAAAAACAGAGAAAAAAAGGAGCAAAAAAAAAAAAAAAAAAAAAAAAAAANAAAAAAAAAAAAAAAAAAAAAAAAAAAAAAAAAAAAAAAAAAAAAAAAAAAAACAAGGAAAAGAGAAAACAACTGGAAGAAAAGAGAAAAAATACGGACAAGAGGGAAAAGAGATAAAATGAAAGAGAAAAAGAAATAAAATGGAGAAAAAAAGAGAGAAAAGAAAACAGAAAAAGAGCAGAAGAAGATTAAAAAAGGGAAAGAAAAAAAAAGAAAATCCTTTCATATGTCAAAGCTGGGAGAATTGTCTTGGTCACCATATACACTATTGTCTTGCTTTGTGAGGTCTAATTTGATTGTACTTTCTGACACTTCTTAAATTCCATGGATGTGATAATCACCAGTAGGATAGGAATATAAGTCTTGTGGCATAGTCTTTTTCTAAGTATTTCATTCTAAAGCAAGCTTGGTGTCATCAGACAGACCAACAGATGTCTGTAGATTTAAGGGCAAGATTATGGTGGTTGTTAAGGAAGGATGAAGTAGAAGTTTTAACACTGTCCATATGTGCTTTTTAATTGACTTGTGGATTTTAGGACATTCATGTTGCTTGTTTTTAAGGAATATTGTGATAGAAATGGTAATTCTTGATTGTATTTTAGAAACAGCCCCGTAGAGTATCGTTCTTCTGAAGCCTGCAAGCAAGTCTAGGCTCCAGTTTTGTGAGCAGAAGGGATTTGCTACATCAGAATGGAAAATATTTTATTCATGCGTTGTTTTTTGGACAATCATATTCTGGGCTATATTACAATGGCACAATAAATTGCTGAATACACTGTCTGCTGAATATGACCTCACCATGAAAAATTTGATGCATTAGAGTAGGAAAGGTTGGAATATATCAACCTTAGCTGACAAGGGACTTTGAATTTTGACCTAACACAAATGACCTTTGTGTGCAATAAAAGTGAGTTTAATCTCCAGGTCAAGGTTGAGGTGAACAGTAGGGCAATGTGGATTGGTTTGTACTGGCTATGTCTGGATCACACCTAGCAAGCAACAAAATCCAAGGTCTTAGCTCTTCAGAGTAACCAAATGATTGTTTACCTTAACTTTACTCCTATCTGTTATACCACCTTTAAAAACTTGTGGTACTGTAGACAGCTAACTCATCAGCAGCTGTGGACTGTTTCATTTGAAGCTCAGTGTTTCAGAGGCATGAGATATGTATATTCTGCTCCTATAGATCACTGAATAGGTAAATAAAATTTCTCCTCTAGTGCATAGAAGAAAGACTGTTCACGATACTGCCTTGCTATGAAAACGGTGAAATCTAGAAGCTTTGTTTCTTTGACAGCTAGCCTGTCTTTTGAACATTGGAAGTTTATTCCTAAGTGTCTTACGCTTTTAAGAGGAATGTAATTAAGAGAGTTCTGATCTGTTTCACTAGGCAAATACAAAGGAAACAGGTCCTTTTGAGCACTCCATTGCTGTAAAAGGTATTTGATCAAAAAAGCTAAGTTACAAAATGCTTTGGGGGCTGTCTAGGTTACATAATAAAGACATATAGATGAATTTAAATAAAATACTGTCGCATTTATAGTAGTCACAAGCATAATCATTTTAACTGGCTCGTGTTCTAGGAGTGCTGTTTCACTGACATACCAAAGGTACATTTGCTGAATACTTTACACATACAAGAGAGGTAGCAGTGGTGCTGTTGTAAGGAGAGAGTTCTCTTTAAATCAGCCAGGGGAAAAAAAAAGTTTGAGACTAATGGAAGGAACCTCTACTCCTTTAATAGAGCCTGCAAAATATATTCTCCAGGACTGATCAGCTCTGAAGGCTCTAGAGGTTTGATGATTGGAATGGCAGGAAATCACGCTTTCAGGACATAACGAATTGACTAGGCCATCCATCATTTGTTAGCATGCGCTGAAACACTGGGTTTGTGTGCAGAGGTCTGTGATTTAGTAAATACTTGGGAGATGAATAGAGCTTACACACAAGGGAAGATATTGCTGTCCTTCAGCAGCCTTAGACACAGATTCCTGCTGAGAAGGCCGTCTGACAGCAGCTCATCAGTAACTGGCCTGTCACAGTCAGTGATGCCCACCAGCCATCCCCAGTATATTAAATGCATTTTTAATATCTGCTTCAGTAGATTTAATGAAGAAAATTTAGTTTCCATACTCTGATCACTGCTTTCTCAAGTGTTTTAAAGCATTGAACGAAGCACTTCCAAGAAAGGGACTGTACTGATAACGAAAGGAGTTCATTGAAAATCAGAATGAAACAGGGGTGTTATTATCCAAATAGTTTCCTTAAAGCAAAACAAAACTGTTTGGAAAAAGCAGTGATGATCTTAGAAACAATTGACCCTCCTGCAGAGGGACCTTCTGCAGCAAAGCTGTACAGCAGCAGAGATGCAGGGCTGGGAAAGGTGTTTGCACAGTGGTTCTGTTTAGTGTGGCAGAGCTTGCCAAAAGGCACAATTGCATTTCTTATGCTCTCATGTGTTAGTACCAGAATCAAATCATTATTCTGTCTGGCATTCAAGGTCCAGAGAGGAGGGTGTCTATGAATGGAAAGAGTGGAATAGATCAAGTTCTCAATTGCTAGCATAGAATTTGTTTTGGTTTTGGCATTTTTGCAAGTGATGCTTTTGGTGAAAACAAAAATGTAGTGTTACATGGTATTATATAAACTGATATAAAACAAATATAAGACACAATGGAAAATAAAACTGCTGTTTTTATAACTTGGCAGACTCATTGAGAATTACTCAGTATTAACATTCTGTGTGTAAGGATTGTACAGAATTATTTTTTTAACTTCATGGCAAATTATAAGATCTGTTCTAGATTATAAGATTGTACATAGAGATAAATGTCATAGTTATGTGATTTTCCTTCCAACTTTCAGGGAAAACTTCTGTTTACATAAAAGCAAATCAGTTGGGTTATGTTTTCTAATGAGATTCAATGCTTGTGATATTTACTTCAAGACAGCAAGACAAACCACTTGATTTTGTTGCAAACATCTATTTGAAACATTGACTTCTTGAGCTTTTTCTCTCTTAGGAATCCATTCTGTGTTCACAGAAGAGAAAGCAAGTCCTGAATGAGACCTATAAATTTGATTCTTGAATGTGTCAAAGCCTTAATGTATTAAATGCATATTATTAAAAAAATTAAGAAGTGTCCTAAACGTTTATATTTTTATAATGCACAACATATTAAATAATACATTTTGCTGTTAGCATCTGTTTGCTGTCATTGTTGGCAGGACCTATGATTTATTACTTAAATTAATGACTACAACCATTTTGGTGCTGATATATGCCCCTTATGGCTTATCGCATCACTTTAAAAAACAGCACATATTCTTCTATGAGAGTAATTTTTTAACTGTTCATTCCTTTCAGTTCATGATGAAAGCAACATCTCTATTTGCAATGTGAAAGTTTCAGAAGCTTGAATTACACTCTAAACTGAGAGAAATAATGCTAACGATTAATTTCTGTAAGAAAATACAATACAGGAACTGATCCTAGTAAAATTGTCTTCTAAGACAAGCCTGATAGAGTATTGTTACCAAGAAAAACCAACATTGAAAGAGGAAAGATAATGCTCTGCATTCTTCTGGTCAGGTGATGGTTAAAAGCCTCATTCATGTTTTTGTTTGACTAATTGGTACCCTACAAATACATTTTAAACTCCTTTAGACATGCTCTGTCATTAGTTTTCAGCTTGTATCTCATGAAGTCCTTGTTGTCCATGGACTTCTAATGAAGAATTTGAAGTAAATGAACTTCTTGTTAAAAGTCTTAAATTTGCTAAACAGGAACCTGTGCCTGTCATGGGAAAAAACATTACGGTTTATGAACAACTTAGGATAAAAACTTCTGTTTGTAAGCAGTTAAAGCATTTTTCATTTTTTCTTGTTTTAATTTTGGTACAACCTTTTTTTAAAATTTTTGTGTCCATAACATTTTGAGTAATGATAATGATATGAGTAGGAAATATTATCCCTTCCATTGCACACACCAGGATATCCAGTAGCCTGATTCATAGTGACAGTTTCTTTTCTTTGTACTGGAGAATTGTTGAACTTCACTATCTTGCTTTATCCTTTTCATCTGAATAGAATGTTGAGAAGTGTTGCTGTATATCCAAATGTGGAGAAAGGCTTCAGATCAGGATGTAGTGCTGAAGAGGACTTTATTGTTTGGGTGATTATCCTCAATTTGCGTACCTGTATTTAGACATTCAAAGTCTTGGAATCATTTGATGGCCTAGTTTCCCATATGCCTACAGTAACTTCAACACTGAATAAAAATGTCCTAAGATAGCACACATTCTTCTTTACATAAAGCAAAATGTTATCAAATATTCCTTTGAACAAGATCCATGTGATAGCAAAGGTATTTTCTTATGCAATGCAGCCTGTCTGAAACCTTTTCAAAGGCAACACAGAAAGTGTGACCAGGATGGAGGTAATAGACACTCCTGTCACTTGTTGTTAACTGAGGACACAGACAACAATAAAGACATCATGTATCTCTTTCTATTTGGGGTTGACTGGGAGATGGCTGAACTTCTTATCAGTCCTCTGTTGATACTGGTAACATCCAGTCCTTTATTGCTTCTCTTTTGTGGAATACAGATGCTCATTTGGAGACGACAACTTGTGGAACTTGTACAGTAGCAGGCACAGAGTGAGTGTATGTTCCTACGTATGAAATGGCTAATGGCTATTGAGCATTAGCCATTTATGGCATTAATATAAAATGCATGTTTTAAATGTAACTATCTTTCAGTTTTCTACACAGCTGAGCAATATGTCCTAGACAAGTGCATTTTCTTGGGGTACACAAAATACAGAAAGAGAAAAAAAAAAACCCTTTAAAGCAAGATCTCTGATTCTTACAGAGCTTAAAAAGGAAGATCTGCTTTAACCAGTACTGCAGGTACTCCAATAAGCCAAGCAAGTTCCAGTCCAAATGGAGTTCAATGATCTTATTGCAATGAGTGATCTAACACAGGAATGTTTTCCTTTATCCTGTTATTAGGAACAGGAGAAAAAAATGTTGACTAAAAAGAGTAAGTTGGGCTACATTTTTTGTCTCATTTGTATTGTTTTCCTTTGACATCAGTGGTCTGAGAAAGAAAGGAAAATCGTCCTTTATGGAATAAATGCATAGTTTCAATCTAAATATTTTCCTAGCCATATCTGTCTGCTTGATATTTCATCTAAGTGCTCAGCATATTTTTCCAAACAAATTCCATTGGTTGCCCAACAACTGTTATTCGCAAGCTTCCTGCTTACACTTTTTGTTTTAATTTACTATTTAGACACAGACCTCGACAGTGACAGACGATCATTCTTACACATTGTTATTTTTTGTGGTTTCAAGGTTTGTGGATAGAGAATTTTGTCCATTTATCTGCAATAGATGCCTGTCATTCTAGCATTTTAAATCACAGTAATTTAAAGATAATATTCAAATGTTTCAGCAACGGTGTAGAAATGAATATATTTTTATGTAGACAGATTTAGGGAGGTCAGCATGTATCACATATTACTTGTTTGTGTTTATTTTGTAATTCTTAGCTCTGTAGTTTCTTTTTCAATGGTATCACTCTCTTGTGGAACTTTACATTAGTGGATCAGGATGTTTACTAAAATAACCATTTGAAATTATTAAAATATGCAGTGGAAAGCAGTGTGCTTAGTTTAATGTGCTTCTGAATATTAAATGCAAGTAAAATGTTATATAGACATGAAGCCAATTGTTATAGTATATGAAGCAATAGCTCTGTAAACCCTAACCTCGTAATTTTGCAAGTTCTACTTTATCATGTAGCTGTAAAATGCAATCAAAATAAATCACAGAAGATGAAGAAGTATTTTCTAGGGCTTTCTGTATGCTTTCAGAAGTGGTGCTTGATCCATGAAATTTTAGTAAGCATATTAAATAATACAATATGATGTGCAACGTGTCAGGTCTGATAAATTATTTTGTATAGGACATTTATACAACATATGGTGAGCTGCTATGTGAACAGCTTAATGACTAAATTATGTTAATCTTTCTTGCCATATTTACTTTTCATTTAAGAAAAGGCATTTTCAAATTTTTATTTTACTTTTTTGATCATGTGTAGATGTAAGAAAGGTGTAGGTCATCTCTGAGAAGCCGTGACAGTGATCCAAGGTTCCTCAGCTGTGCAGTGTACATAACACAGATGTTGGGAGAGTCATCTGTCAGCTATGCCTCTCCTATGGAGTTAAAGTTCTAGGGGGAAAAGAATTCGACACAGTGCTGTCACTGTTACATTTTCACAATAGAAGAGCATGCAAATAGTCAACCTCCTGCTTAGCAGTAGTGCCCTGTCTAATGTCTGTGCTGGTTAGAATAAAAAAATAGTGGGTGCATCTAGGGCTCATAGATCTGACAAAGGTCATGCTATGCTGGGCATTTGAATTGGAAATTGTCTGGACTTAGATTTTATAAAGCTCCCACTGTTGTCGGGGAAAATTTCAGCAGGGTTTTGTCCCTAGAGAGGCCTCTTAGGCCCTTTTCTGTCCTATGAATGAATTTAGATGTGAGGGTTTC
>WEIU01012384.1:109888-120582 GCA_013389925.1 Aegithalos caudatus | reverse complement strand
CAGCCTGGCCAGGCTGAGGTCACTGACACTGCCAGCCATGGGCCAGGGCCCTCAGCCCCTGCACAGCCGGGCCAGGCTGAGGTCACTCACTGCGCTGGCAGGAAAACATTGTCAAAGTAAACATAGGAACAGAGGGGCTGTTCAAGAAACCAAAAGTAGAGATGTTTGATATTGAAAGTCAGTATTGACTGAGAAGCGAACTGGTTATCCAAATATGCTACTGTTCCTTTCTTAGATTGAACTGGGTTTGGATATATTTTCCATAATACTGGAGATTTGGTTTTCCAAAGCAATCTGTTGTTAGTTGGTTTCATGTAATATGGACCATGTAATACAGCAAATACGTGTAATTGAACAGCTTATGTTTAAAAAAAATTACAAGAAATCAGTCTTCCTTTGGCTCCAGTAAAAATTTTGGAAAATTGGGAAGGAATTGCGGTTACACTTGACTTTTAACTGTCTGGCATAGCTTGTAATTCTACAGGGCTTGGTTTAGATTTTAGACTCTATATAACTGAACACCACAAACTCCCTCCCCTCTCCCCCCTCTGTATTTTGATGTGATACTCAGAAGAAAATTTTCATAAATGAGTACATTCAAGTGGAGAAAACCCCTAATCCTAAATATGTGGCATCTAAACAAATACCCACGTTTGCAGAGGCCTTTTTCTTTTAAAGAGTAACACAGCTCACCATCAGTTTGAAGTATCATTAGCAGCAGTAACGAACAACTGGAAATGCTGATAACATTTAGTTCAGGGCAAAGAGATAAGTTTTATAGCAGCAATTCATTGGATATTCATTTTAAAAATCGTATAAATTTAATAAATATTAGGACTTTATAAATTCTTTATTGAATGGAATTTCCAAGGGTAAGCAGAGATTATGTTATACAAAATCCAGAGTGTTTTTTTCTTTCAGAATTTACACAGTTGCCTAAATGTGATGAAATTTATGTAAAGTAAAGGTTTGGTTACTGGCTTCTCTTAGTTAGAATCAAGGGAAGCTTATAATTGTCATGATTGCAGTTACACTAAAATAACCATTGTATAAAATAAGATAAAGCCCTTTTCTTTTTTATTCATCACATCGAGCAAACATTAACCACACTTGTCAATTATCAGACTTTGTAACACTGAACCTTCTTGTTCCACCTGGACATGGTTGCATTAAAATTCAGAGAGTGGGAAATAATACCCAGTGCTGCCAGTCAAGTAGGAATCCTTTCCTCTGTTCAGCAGGAGCTTCTAGGTCTTAAAGTATAAGATGTCTGGGGAATACTTTGGGGTCTTTTTATGTATGAAGGAACACAAAGGCAAGATAGAGATATTGCTGGAAGACAATGAGGAGAAAATATTAATCTTAGCTCAAAATCAAGTTAGCAGACTTTGTCTGGAAGGCACATTTGGATATATACCATATGAGCTTATGATAAGGAAAAGTTAGTATTTGAATATTTCAGTCTGAATATAGCACAAAAATATTTTCAGTGATTTACCCAGAAACCATCAAGAGTACTCTTAACCATGAGTACATTACGGATATTTTTACTTTATTTAATTTGTAATTGATACAAAGCTGTCATACTGAGAAGTAATAGTGTATAGGATTTACAAACCCTTTCAAAGCATTGCTTGGCCCAGCAATTGAAGACACCTGCCAAACCACAGTGCTAACATGAGCGGTGACCTCTCTATTGTACTATTTCTGTTTCTTGCCATCATGTCTAATAAGGATTCATTTTTGAACAAGTGATTATTTAGGGAAATTCTATCAGGAACAAATGCTGAGAACTGAACTTGAAAAACTGTTAATTTGTTTATCTCTCATTGGGTGTTTTTCAGCAATGGTATGAAGCTTTCATGCTCATCTAGACATTCCTGAAATGAATAATTTATTATTACACTATGAACCTAAATTTGAAAGAAGGCAATAGTCAAAGTCGTAGGTGTTAAACTGGGCCATAAAACATATTGCTTCTTCTGTTGTCTTCATAAAATGTGATCTTGAATTGACATAACCCTTTCTCTTTCTCTGTAGAATATAGATTAATTAAAATGAATGAGAGACTTTTGTTCTCCATGCTGAGAACATGAAAAGCATCTTATGAACTGTATGTGGACCACTGGGAAATAAATTCTCTTATATGTGTTAACAAAAATACTGAATCATGAAACATCTCTGCTAAATTCCAGCCTCTGACATGGTCAGTCAATTGAATGTTCTCCAAGAGGAGAATGTAATATGTTTTATTCATGACCAAGAGCAAATAAAGAGATCTCTTATTGTAACATGAGATTCACTTTGTCTCTAGAGAGGAATCTTCAACTGTTTGTAAAGAACAATCTATACCCAATGAGTTATTACAGCTGATTTCCTGGTCAGAAAATTAAGGCTTTTTATGGGTGGCTGTTTGCCTCTGGAATTACCTGGGTTTTTCATTTGTAATCACCAGTATTGTTAATGGTTTGCTGCCTTTGTCCAGCATTAGCCTGTTAGGTGACTAGACCTTTG
Source organism: Aegithalos caudatus (assembly GCA_013389925.1). Taxonomy (NCBI): domain Eukaryota; kingdom Metazoa; phylum Chordata; class Aves; order Passeriformes; family Aegithalidae; genus Aegithalos; species Aegithalos caudatus. The sequence continues at coordinate 118,068 of WEIU01012384.1, read as the reverse complement.
GAATCTCCCAGCAAGAGTTCCTCATTGCTCAGAGCTGGGAAGTCACTGGGTTATTTAACTACACCAACCCAGCTGACCAGAAATGCAAAGACTTGGTTAAATTACTGTCATGGAGATGCAAGAACAAGATAGTGGATGGACTGGAAGATGTCAGAGCCTGACCTGGCAGTTTTTCAAATACCCACAAATAATTTCACGTAAGAAGAGGATGCCCAGGGCTTTGGAAACAGAACCAAAACACAACTGAAGTCTGATTATTTAAACTGTGCATTTACCTTTAAAATGAAAATTGATTGCATAAGTTGTCTGTCAGAACTATTTCCCTAAAATAAAGGAGAAAAATCAAAAGTTCCTAAATTTCCCTTATAATACCCATGAAAACAAATCATGATAATAATGATAATAATCTTAGCCTAATGCCTTACTGTATTGATTATTCTCCTTAGAAAAAGTGATGATTAATCTGGCTGTGCAGGAAATCAGAGAGACACTTGGGAGCAGAAATCCAGTAATCCTCTCCATACTAAAAGGCCATTTTTCTGTCTTCAAACTGTAGCATTTTCATAATTTTTCTTCTGATTCTTGTTATAAGTCTAAGTCTTAACTTCAGCTTAAATCTTTGTGTCTGGAAATTACATAGCATTCAGTAAAACATAACATATAAAATATATGATGAGCTCATAAGACTGTCATTCACTGAGATCTGAATTTTTTAAATTTCAAGAGTATTGATAATTTTATTGTAAATAACCTCTCCTAGTTCAGGTCACTAGTGTAGACACAAAGTTTGGGGAAATTGAATAAAAAAAGCGAATAGAAGAAGAACACAGCTTTATCCTTTGTAGCTATGAAATCATTAACAATGAAATGTCCTTCCTTATAAAATCTCTCATTTCTACCATAAGAAAAACATTGGTACAATTTTTAAGTAAAAATTTAGTATTCTATTTTATTAAGATAACTGTAGCTGCATAATAAACATCAGAATTTAAAATAATATTAATATTAATAAAGAATTTATAATTGAATTACTTCTTGTGAGATTAAATTTGTTGAAATGTAGAGCACACGTGAAAACCTGGAAGCCTGAAGCATCTTTGGCCTACTTTAGCATAATTAAATAGTGATAAAACTTCACTTATTTTACCACTTCTCACACCATAAACTAAACCAAATGAAATATTACAATTGTATGTGGAAGAGGGGAAAAGATTCTTGCAATGTCAAAAGAGGAAAGTTTTGACCTTCTCTCAAGATTGAAGAGCAATAAATTGTCCCTAATAACACTTCTTAGAACTGAGTGTTTCATACTGTGCAGTCACCTAGCATCAATGAATTAAAAAATATTAAAATATCTACAATAGACTTGACTGGAATTTTTTTAGAAAATGTCAAAAAAGAGCACATATTTTGTATTTATTCTGACTAGACTATAATATCCAAGATGGTTCCTATGGGAAAAAAGATTACTCTGTTTTTGAAGTTTGATTAGAATTTCAAATATGTTAGACCCACAATCCTTGGGACATTAAAGAAATTTTACTGAAAACAGTGGAATTTGTAGGGAGAGAGAGCTTTTGTGATTAGACAAATTTTAATGAATTTTGCAGCAAAACAAAACAGAAAAAGTCTTATTTATATTTATACAACAAATACCAAAAAATTGCAGAGAGGGGATTAGCTTTGCTGATTGCCAAGAAATCATGACTAAGTACAGCAACAAATTTCCCCCATTTGGTTGGGGAAGTAAAAGTAACTCTTCACCTACTTAAATAGGGAAGAATGAGATAGAGGACTGTGTCAGCTTTTGTAATTTTACCTAGGAGTTAAGTGAGGACACCTGAGGTCAGAACAAAATACAGCAACTGAACTCCACCGAAATTGTAGTAAAATAGTTTTCTTAACATTTCTATGCAATAACTATGGGTTAGTAGTTAATGGCATTGTATAACCTTTATCTTAAAGAAAGCATGACATTAATTAAAGTAAACCTTATCCTTCCTTCCTGTTTAATATCAGGTCATTCTGACCATCTTTTCCACTCTAATTCTCCTCAAGCCTAATTGTTAAAAGGTTTAACAATTATTTTTCCTATTTTCTGGTAGCTTAGACTCCCTTATGCCCCTTAGTAATCCTGTTCTAAAAACACTTCACCTAACATAACTTCAACTCCCTTTTATGAAACAGGATTCCCATAAGACTGCAAGCCTCTGCTAATGACTCCACTGAAGCCACACAAAATCATAAAGTTTGTACCACTAACCACAGATCTTTTAGCTACTTTTCCTAATTTCCATGACACAGGCAATTTTCTTGTCTGATTTTCAGTAAAGAAAACATGGCACTATTTTTGTATTTCCTCATGTTGTTTTGATTTTTTTTCTGTTTCTACTTTAATTGAAAAAAATCAGAAAAAAAATGAATTATTAACAAAATTATTATTCATTGCTTTGTAATGAATATTTAAAAATTATATCAAACTACTGGAAATTCCTTCAAATTACCAACTTGTATATATTAGAGATCATCTTCCCTCTCATCATATAACATTCAAGATTTGAGTAACATAATGGAGAAACAGCTGACAAAAGCTGAGGGGAGCCTTCATCCGGCTTTCAAAAACAACAGAATTCTACTGAATAGAACATATCCAGACACTCAGAAAAAGTATTTAATTCATACTTCAGTGAGTGTACATGTCTTTACATCTCTGTATGTTTTAAGCCTTTTTCTCTATGTCATTAATTTAATGAATTTTCTTTACCTCATTATAATACTTATGATAATATATTAATTGAAAATTATTTCTGTAAAGAAATACATCCCTGGTGACTATGAACATAACACAAACCTTGACTATATTTTTAGGAATTAAAAATCTTAATAATAGGAGACCTGTGGGAATATGAAGTGAGGGATGGGGTGGTTTTGGTTTGTTTTTAATATTTATAATTTGAGTTAGCATTAAGGGAAAAAAACAAACCACATAAAACTATGTAGGACTTCCCTTGCTGAGTGTTTTTGAGGCTGCTGGTTTTCTGCAGATCCAGCACACCATATCCTTTTTTTTGGGAAGTTTTGATGGAGGTCAGTGAGCTGCATCCAAGGCCTTTGGCAGCATCTTCCCTGGTACAATTTGTTTTCTAGTGTTTTTTGGTTTTTTACACATTCAGGAGGGTAGAACCTAACTCAGTTTGCAGCTGCCCTGTGTCTTCAACATCACAAGTGACTTCTTGAGATACCTCAGTAACTCAAGCTCTTTCAAAGCCCTGACCTGAGGCCATTTTTTATTTTTCTCCCTAAAAACCTGACAGAGAATCAGGTACTTTTCAAAAATTCCAACACTGCTTAGTTTTCAGGACAAGAACTGTAAAGGTTGGAAAAACAATAAAAGAACCTGTAGCCTTTTACTGCCAACTTTCTTTGCCACAGCCTATTTCCTTTCTGATAGATATAGAGTTGCTTTTTTTACTGTCTCCACAACAGGTGGTCTTCTTCTTTGTTCCAACTTCCTAACTAATTTTCCTATTCTTGTGATTTTGGAACTAAAATAAGCATCCTCATTCTTTATAGTTATGCACATTTCTTCACATTTCACCCTCACTGAAAAAATATACCTTGTTATATTGTTTTTCATACTGTTTTAGTGTTACAAAGTTTTTGTTTTATTTTTTACCATTTTCTCTTTTTTGCTTGGTTGGTTTTTGGGAATGTGGTTTTGGTTTTGATAATCTTCCCCCTTTTTTTCTCAACCTTTTCAAATCCAACACCATAGTAAAACACTGTAATTCAGAACCACAGGAAGAGCAGGTGGAATATATAGACCAAGAGTAGACATCAAGAGTACTTAGTGCAATACTGAAAGAGAAATTCACTTACATGTAAACAATCCTACCTTTAATTACTTTTCCTGTTCTGTATCTCATACAGCAAAAGGGGAAAACAAACACTGTGTCATCTTTTTTCATTTTTAGTCCTGTGTGATATTTTCTGTTCCCTGAGCAAGGGATCATAAAATGCTTTGGGTTGGAAGGAATCTTAAGATCAAACCCCCTGTCTTGAAAGGGACATCTTCCACTAGACCAGGTTACATGATTGACTTTAGTAGCATGAATCATTTGCCATATATGATATAAATAATATATACATTTGCCTTTGCATAATAATCTTATCTTCAGAATTTTGTGGTTGGCACTTTTTGATCACTGAAAAACCTCATAGCTTGACTCCATAGTTATAGGCAAGTAAGTTATGGATAGCTCACAATTTATTATGAACTGAAATTACCTATTGAGGGTAAATATGGGTCATAGAGGTGAAATTGTATAATTATTTCTGAATGATTTGTCTCGAACAATAAGTCTCTTTGTTGCAGAAATAGATGTCATGATCTGTCAAAAACTGTGACCTGTAAATCTTGTCCTACTCCACACAATATCCATTGTTACCTGGCATCATTAAGATGTGCATATTACTTTTTTGTGCTGTGAAATACCTAATTCTATATGATCCAAATTTTTGTTTTGAAATTAAGCAGGTTTTTTAATGTTGTCATAATCTTTTTTTCAATACTACTCCTTGTGCTCTGGTTAAATGGAAAGACTTTATTTTTGGGTGGAAAATGGAAAAAAAATTAAAAGGTTTGTTTGTTTACTTCTAGCTTGCAATTTTGATACACATGAAACTGAATGTGTATGTCCAAGACAATGATAAGATCCATCATATGTTTAGAAAGATAAAATTAGTTTACCTCAGAATAGTTTTCATTCCTGGTGAATCTCTTATATTTCCTTTTTTGAGTGCAACATCTGAATGAAGAATATGCCAGAAGGTTTATTATTCTTTAACTGCATTGTACTTAAACAGTCATCTTCTTGTTTAAATACCAGAGAGTCAGAAGTTTATAATTAAATTCCTAGGAATATTATGTACTAGCATGACAGCCATTATATACTCATTAGGTTATATATGCATGTCCTAATACTCCTATAGTTCTAAATATGTAATTAAAAAACAAAACAAAACAAAAAAAAAAACCAAAACAGAAACAAAACCAACAAACTAGCTGGAGTTGTCTTGAACCTAGGTCATTTTCACTTGTCAACAAATTAGATTAAATGCATAGAACATTGAATTTATGAAGCTCTGAACAGAGAAATAAAGACTTGATAGAATAATGAGTGAACACAGGTTTCACATCACATAAAGTGTAAATGAAATATTGGGTCCATGTAGCCTTCCTATGTTTTCAATGAGATAAGGCTGGCTAGTTTTCTATATACAGGAACTGAAAACTCCAGTGGTATAAACTGAAGTTCTCCCATTGACTCTTCCTGATGATTTAAGAAATAAGTAACAATCTCTCAGAATTAAAAGATGTGAAAACACTGGCATTGATGAGATGAATTTATAAAGGTAAACTGCAAATTGTCAAGTTTACCAGGGCTTTTGTGACCTAAGAAAAATGCATGCTAAAATACATAGTTTCATTTTACCTGTTCAATGTCTCAAATTCATTCATTTTGCATCTTGAATCTTTCAATTATTATTTCAATTCTTTAAAATATATTATTACACTTTTGTGGATCTCTAATTAAATAAATTTAATGTACTTTTACTTAGGAATAATGTAAAGGTTGATTGAGAAGGCAGTAGCTTCTTAGAACTTGGTTCCACCCATATAATGTGAATGAATTAACCACTGATTCAACCTGCCTGCTGCCTTGGAGGTATGATCTGCCTTTGAAGTCCACTTGAGGGCAAACTTGTTCCTTGTGCTACTTTGCACACTGAAAAAAAATGTGTATTAAAAATTTGATTTAGTTCATACTGAAAGTGATACATCATCTTCTGAAATGAATTAATCTCTCACTAAAAAGACCAATCACCTTCAGCTGCAGATAGAGTGCATCCTCTATTAAATCAGATGCATTATTCACTGCATCAAATATATCACTTGTTAATTAAGACTCTACATTTGTATCAAAGCCTCGAATCAAATACATCATCCATTAAATCTTATCAATATTGAATAAAATAAATTGCGTGTTAAGTGGAAGCATCACCCAATTATAACATGAAGCCTAATAATGTTATAAAGTTTTGCAGTGCTTTCCACTGCTCAAGTATATTCTGACTTGTGTTTAGTACTTTGATAGCTTGAGATCTCGGAGAAATCTCAGCAAGCGAGTAACAAGTCTTGATGTCTTTTTCCATAAGGATAATATAAATCATTCTTAGATTGTTTGAATGGCCCCATAAAGCTGCAAGGGGTGCTGTTCCTCTCAGGAGAGGATCAATAAAGTTAGGTCAGAATGAGAAAAATTATGACCCTTGCAAGTGTTACTGAAGTATCCTGCAAGATGCTTCATCTTTGACATGAAATCAGTGACAACCGCGATTGATGGCAACGGCTCTGGATGGCGCTGGGAGGGGCCTTGTGAGGGCAAAGGCACAGGGCCAGGACAGACACAGTGCATGCACTTGTGAGCTTCATCTGCACCACGTAGGTGCTGCCAGGAGTGAAACCCAGCCCCTTCCAGACTAACACACCGTGACTAAATGTTCTCTGGTAATGCCACTGTGCCTCTGCTTTGTCAACCTGGTCACTTATCATGAACGTCCTTGTTTCTCTGCAGCTAGTGCTCATTGTCATCTTGAAGATTTCTAAATCTCTCAGGTGAAAGAGAGGTGGGCATATCTATGCACAGAAACAAAATACTGTTGAGCAATAAGAAAAAATTTTCAGCAATAACTCCCAAAGGCAATTTCTAAACACAATTCTTTTAACTTCTGCATAACTTTAAAGTTACCTTCATGTCAATATTATTTTCCCTCTTTATGTGCTCAGGCTGGAGCAAGCTTACATGCTATCTACATTAACCAGTTAAACTAGTTATATCTGGTATGAAACTTTGTGCTTTTTCTCCTGCATGTCTGCTGAAATTTTAAGCTATTTTTTAATTTGTGTTTTTGCATCCCACAACACCTTTTGCAAAGGGAAAAGATAACATTGCCAGAAAAGCTGTTTAATTCTTTGCTCTTTTTGCATTTACTTAAAATTATCTATTTTGCCCTGTGCATGTATTTTTATAGTTTCTCTATGTCTTTTTTCCTTTTGTTAGACATTGTGGCCATTTTTCTATCTCACACCAAAACTCATACTGTTTTGGCCAATGGATTTCTCCCTTTCTAAAACATTTCCAACTTTGCTACTTTTGCTTGCACGCCATTTTTCCCCCTTGTCTTAATATTTCTTTTAGCAGGAGCTTCATTTTTTTCTATTTTACTTATACTGACACCATCAAATACAAACTTTAAAAAGCCACAAGCATTCCTATTATAAGATTATTTGAAGATATAATAATTTCAAAATCAATATATCTGGGATGGTTTAATCTTTTGGGTTAAAAGAGTTTTGTTCTGTTTTAGTTATTTATATTTATTTTAACTTAGTGTCTAGTTATATGCCAAGCGCTCCTCAGTAAAAGTAGACTGATCTGGTCCCTAGTACCTTATTTTTAAGTCTTAGATCTGGTCCCTTAAGTTTACTGACATTTTCTATAAAGGGAATTGCATTTCCTGTGTCCAGGTAGACCTTCACAGTTTATCCCAATTATTTAGAAAATGCCCATTTCCTCTGACTTAGGTTTTCAAAGTAGGTACTGTTACAGCTTCCCATGACTCACCACACATCGGTGATCTGCTTCTTACACAGACCCCATTGTTCCTTGTCAGGGTGGCAATTTTCAGTTAATATTCATTGATGCAGCAACAGGTAGTATGCTGAAACATATATTCATATCAAAGAAAAGAACCAAAAGCTAAGTGACCGAATGCAATTAAGAGAAATAAAACCAAATTCTGAAAGATTTGTATATATTGTATCTAAAGAAATACATTTTGGAGAGTTGTACTGCATACCTGCAGTTGGAGATACCCCGTATTTCCAAGGCTGATTCTGTTCATCTCCAGAGTGAGATCCATTAAACTTAATTATGATAAGAAGCCTATTTCAATAGGTTACACAAATAATATTCTCATGTAACCTAATTTAAAATAATTGCCTACATTGCTTTTCAGAAGGGAAACAAAAACTAAAAGAAGTGCTGACTTATTGAAAATGGTTGTAATTATATTATTATGTTATATTTTGCTTACAGCTTTTCTGGTACTTTGGT
>WEIU01012384.1:97422-109851 GCA_013389925.1 Aegithalos caudatus | reverse complement strand
TTTTTTTTTTTTTAACTTGAAATCTGAGGAAAATATAATATTCACTGGTACAAGAGAAAGATCTGGATAAAACCTAATTTACAACTCACAGTTCTAGGTTGAGCAGATATTAATCCAGAGAAAAATCACCAAGGGTTCTCATTTTTATGTAAATAACTTTTATGTTATTTATTATATGGTTTAATTATGTCTTAAAACAGCAACAGGAAAATTATTTTCACCATGACACTTCAATGACACTGAGGGATCTGAAATGAAAAGAAAAAAGGTTCTGTCATATAAGAATTATCACTTCTGTGCTGGATCATGGAGCCAGTAATAGGAAAAAAAAAGGTCCAATTATCAAGTTGCACTTGATATTTTACCCAGGTGCTGGTAATTATTCTGCAATTGACTAAAGAAATGAGCAAATCAAAGCCACAACCAAAAAAAGAGAATAGGTTTGCTGTTTGGTCTTTTGTTGTCCTGTCTGTTCTGATTCAGAAATTATATACACTCAATTCCCCAGCAAAAGAAAATATGCTGATTTTCAAAGAAGTTTGGTACTGAGCGGAAGCAGAAATGGGATCAACCTTGATATGACAACCTAGCATCTTCTGCAGAAGGATATGTCCTGAGAGTAACCTTGAACTAGTGCAACAGCCATAAGGTGAGTAGATATGACTGGGATAAAATGATGTTCTACTAACAGAGGAAAATAAGAGAAACCAAAGAGTAGCAGAGTAATACCTGGAAAAAATCAGGTTCTCAGTTCCCACTTCCTCTATAGGCAGCAGCAAAGCCAAGGCAAAGTGGAGAGCAGCAGTTTCATTAACTTGCATTAACTATTGTGACTGTCTGATCCAAGTACACCAGTTCATGGAAATGTTGCCTATTCTTTCACAATAAAGAACAACCTATTCTGTATGTGAGTACTCCAGGGACATCTCTTACCATACTATTTGCATTCCAATAGCCATGATCAAAAAAGAAGCTCTGCAACTAGATGTGTACTTACACAGATCCAGGTAAAGCTCAAAGCATGGCTCATTGCATGGCATACACTTCTAAAAGTGTTCTGCAGTGAATGGATGGAATGGTGTAACACTATCATGTATGTACAATTTTGTGATCTTGCTGCAATGATCAGTTAATCCTTTTGTTTATATTCTCATCATCATCATTACTCCAAGTACTTTGAAGATAAAAGAACTCTACAAATTGTTTTCTACACATCAAGGTACAAGACTATTAAAATAAAATAAAAAAAGCTTTGAAAAATCCCTGAACCATGTGGAGTTACTTTGTCTACATGATTAGTAATTTCTGACTTTCTTGTTCTTGTCCTGATGAGTATGGTCTCTATGTAGTTTTCACTGGTTCTTATAGAGCACTTGGAAAAAAATACAAGTCCCATATCTGCAGGAAGCTGTTACAAATTGATATACCTCATGCCTATGTTGCTAGAAATTCATTAATGAACAATTAAAAAATAAGCCTTTAGATAGACTCATAGACGGATTAAATGCAGTAGTACCAGAGTATTGTATTGCAGCTACAGAGACAGTAAACGAACTGACAGGAATATCTATATTGTATTTAACTGTTTATATAGTCCTTTGAAGGGGATATGAATAGAATTTTCAATACAAAACATTCCCAAATAGTCAAATCTTTCCTAATCATCACTTCAAATATTTTAAATGAGAGTATACTTCCAAAGGCTAGGCTTTTCATTTACTCAAAGCTATGTTCTTCACAAACTGAAGTTTTTAAGCATTTCAGCATTCTCTAAAATTGGCTGAAATTTACACTTTTACCTGGAGAAAGAGATAAGCTGTTTTTATGAAGCTAGTAAATTACAACCTTTTGGAGTTTTTAATATGTGAGATGTTCTCCAGATACAGAAAAGGAGAGCATTAGTGGATATACATCTTGCGTGTGGTAATGATAAGATGTATTCAAGTTACCTACAGTGTGGGCAATCTAGATTTTTTTTGTCTTTTTTTGATTTCCACTCATATTTTTCAGGTACTATTTCAAAATGCTTGCTGAATTCTCAGAGACAATAAAAGTTGAGATGCCTATCACAAACACAGTCATCAACTTTTATATATATTCATCCTCTAAGCATGATTAGAAGCCTGTTTCATGCTTGCAAATAGTATAGAAGAAATGAGAGATCTTAATGTGCATTTCAGTGGACATATACATATGTTTGCTGTAGATATTTTGAATAATATTACACAATATTAAATTTTAATTAAGGTTCTGTAGCTTTGATACGGTTTGTTCACTTATTCTAAAATGATACATGTTTTGTTGCACCTAATTATGAATAACCACTGACTAGATTGACCTCAGAGATTATCCACTTAGATGACACTCTGTAGTATAAGATTTTAGATGTGAGGGTGAGGGAGAAAGGATGAAACCAAGCAAAACTTTATTGAAAGTGTCAGAAAGTTTAGGGAAAGACCAGGATTGGAATTGATGCAGTTTTTCTGTATTTCTCACAACAGGACATGCCATTTCTAGAAGGAATTAAATGATTCTACATTATACAAGGAGTCAAGTGATAGCATGGAGATGATATGGGATTAAAAGATCTTTGATATTAAATTGTTACTGAACAGCTAGAGAGCAAAATATTCTGCTGTTTATTGAAGCATCAGCTCAGAGATGCCACAGTACTGTGTGTCTCTGTTACAGAATTCCTATCACAGTGAAGCAGACTTGCTCTGGATGTAGCCCTTTCTGATTCAGAATTAAGGTAAAAAACTGCTAAACTGCATGCATGAATTCCTAAACACATAGGCCTGAATTCATAAAGTGATCTGTTACCTACTTGCCATGGATTTAGAATCCTAAAAGGCACAGTGATCTGTTTTACAGAAGTAAGGCATATCAATCTTTAGATCTGTCAAGTCAATGCCTTTCATAACGGTTATTCCGCTTTTCCGAAAAGCAAATTTTTTATCTTTTTCCCATGACTACAAATCTTGGTTTAGGACAAAGCCAGGAGCAAAAAATAGCAGGAAAATTTTTCTTTTGATCCAGCTACCATTAGGAATAGGATAGACTTTTGTTTGGAGATTTGCAGTCTAATCCCAAGGAGATACAGATGTTTCAGAATAACCTTAATAGCTGCAGGCTCAGCTGACAGTTGGGTGTAGTCCTATTTTTAGTTACATATTACAGTTATGTTTACTAAATTTCAGAGTAAATGATATAATTTAGTTTACAATGTTGACAGCAGTTTAGGAATGCCCTTTTTCCTGGGTGTGCATGTTTACTGTTGGCAGTGACTAGTAAAACAGCAGTGACATAAATTAGTTGATTACAGAAAGAAATGGTTCTCATTCAGTAATACATTTCCAAAGGTCAGTGAAAATCTTCACTTTTAAAATCCCTTCAATCCTTATTAACACTACTTGCTGCTGCTGTATTATACTACAGGTTCAAACCTTCTGTCTTTAGAAATATATTTTGTGTTTTGATAGCTCAAGGAAAATTTAGCATCTAAGATTTGGGAGCCCACCTCTAGTCCCACATCTGATATCCCTATCTCATGCAGATATGGTACGCATTATATAAGATAAATTAAGCCAGTGTTAGTGGTACTAGTCTTTAGAAACTGTTTGGATGCCACTTTCTAATCTGTCAAAAGGAAAAAAAAGAGAGATTATCTGGTAAAATTCCCACAATTTTGTCTCACAGAGAAATTCTGTCTTCAGATACATACTTGTTGATGTTATATTTGTTGATGTCAACAGAACTGCACCTATTCCTTAAAGCTTCCCATTCAGCTGTTTAAAAGGTTTAAGATCAGAATATTTCCCTTAATCCTTAAATTGATCTCCCTGGTATGTACAATCCATGGAGATTATTCTACAAGTTTCTTCTTCTTCTAGTCAGTGTCAGGAATAACTTCCCCCATGACTTTCCATTGTAAAATATGATCAACTGAAAACTGTATAGGAACCCTATACAGCTTGTTATCAGGGTGAGTGATTTTATTTCTATATACATCAAACTATGAAGATGGGAATACTTAAGATGTTAGTTAAATACTGGTTTCTATAATTTAAATATGAGGGAGATCTTGTCAGAAAGATCTCCCTTTATGAATCTCTCTTTACAAAGATTTACTTGTTCAACTGCTTCAAAAATAGTTTATACATGTAAATCTTCCAGATGTACTAAAAAGAGGATTTTATCTGTAATATTTGGAGATGACATAGAAGGATGGAAAGAAAAAGTTTTAATGAGATTTCCTTGTGGGATGTAGTCATGATTCTGGTATTTATTAGTGGGCATTTATTTGAATATGAAAAGCAACCCATTATAAGAGAGAGGTGTTTGAATATATATCCTTTGCTCCATGTGCTGTCATTCAAAGTTGTTGTCAGTTATAAGAAGTTGAGGTCTTCTTTTCTTTTTTTTTTTTTTTTTNTTTTTTTTTTTTGTTTTTTTTTTTTTGTTCTGGTGGATTTCTTCCCAGCAGGAGGAAGCAAGAAGGTTAACACATCAGGAAATAAAGTAGAGAAGTTATTTTCAGGTTTCCTAGAATATGTAAGTGTGCAAAACATGATTGAATATCTGTGATGTAAAGCATTTTTCATCTGTTGTTTTTAGTATTTATTTTTTTCAGTTATTTGAGTTTATCTTTACCAGTCTTTCTCTTAAGAAAATTCATGTTGCAGGAGGGGAAGAAGTATTGTATTATTCTGGAAATATACTGTTTCAGAGCAATCAGAAAAGGAAATACAAGAAGAAATAGTGTGCTGTCAGAGGTGTTGACTATTCCAAATTCTCGTTAGTCTTCTGTTTCTTGTCCAGCTAATGTCAAACTGACCTAGGTAATTTTATTGTAAGAGGTATCAAATCAGTGAACTGATTTGGTTTATTCCATTCTATCCCAGGCCCCCTACAAATATCATGTGTAAGCACAGTGCTCTGCATATTTTCAAGTGCCTCTCTAGGTCTTGATTTATTTTGACTTTTTTAAGGATTATGGCATCTTTTTAACAAAATTCTGCCATGCCCATCTCTTCATGATTAGACTATATATTCTAAGTAACGAAGGTTCATATAGATTAGTTTAAAGTTAGGTATAGGTACAATAAGAATATAAGTAATCAACTTTATCCAAACTAAGTAATCCCTTACATTTTATAAGGAACTAGAACCTGACCCTGTTGGGCAAGAAGACTGCAGAGGGCAGTGTTATACCCTCACCAAAAAGGTCTTTCACTCCAGATGTTTGGCAATCTTATTATCAGGTCCCTTACACCAATAGAATAATGACTCTGTTGAAGTCAAGGAAATTACATCAGTGTATAGGCCCAGTATTTCCAAATCACTGCATAAACTTGACAGATAGAAAATCAATAGTACACAATTCAATCATACCATTAAGCTGCTTGACAGAACGTATATATGAACAATTGATGAACCAAGTATTAAATGAAAGAGTTTGGCACTATATGACTAAGTGTATAATTGATAATTATTGATTGTCATATGAAAACATTAAAGTGCATTCAATACTCTGGGGAGAATGTTTCAAGAGGTGACACACAGCACAAGTGAAGGAGAAAGGAAGGCTCTATATATTACTAGAATCATGTATTGTGAAGAAGTCTTCTCTAAGTCCTTTGATTGTCTCCTTTCGCTTGTGTGTGATTTTAGCTTATTTTTGTGTTATTTCCAGAAATGGAAAAAAAACCCAAAATCAAAAATGAAGCCAAAAACAACCTCCTTCTAGTGCAAACAGACTTAAGAATGTAAACAGAAAAAAAAAGAAAACACTGTTACCACATAAGATTTGATTTATAAGTTCTCAATTTAAATGGGATGAATGAAATATCAGTACAAGGTAAAGCGATGGCTTCAATTTTGTTAAAAAGTATAACAATTGGGATAATATATTTGTAAACATTTACTTTAATTACCAAATGAATTATTTCATTAAAATAATGAGCATGAATCTTTCTCCATTAAAACGAAATTAGTCAATGACAGATGCACCAGACATAGTGGATCACCGGGGATCTGCTTTGAAAGACAGTTAAATCATTTGCCTCACAAACTGTTCATATCCATGAGACAGAGGTGATGTGATCCACTAGCCTCTAAAGGTAGACATTTCTAACCAGTTTCAAGGAGCAGAAAACCCTGCTGTGAGCAGCTGGGGAGCACACAAAGGACATTTATGTTCCAAACCAAGTTTATTCACTTCCTCTCTCTGCTGCACTGTGGGAGCAAGTTCCACAAGAGTTAACAATAATTTCTGACTTCTAACTAATTCTGGAAAGATAGTCATCAAATTGTTTGCAAATCAAATGAAAGGAATGATTGTTTTGCTCCTGCACAAGGAGCAGAATTAGCCTGGGAAGCTGTTGTCCCTGTCCCTGTCCCTGTTCCCATCTTGCACCTGTGTGAGCAGAGGTGAGGAGGAGGTTGCACAGTGAAGTGCACTGGAGAAGCTAGGGGTAACACCAAAAAGGAAATAGTAAAGGGATAGAAGATTTCTTTTACTCATGTAATTTCCTCACTCTGCTTTTCCATGTGGTGTGCACACAGCTATGCTGGCATAAGAGAAAGGACAACATTTGAGTGGGAGAAAGGCTGTGGGCAGTAGCTGATTAACTGTCTGTGCCACTGAGAGTGAAATCACATGTTTTTGGAGCCTAAAGTTCTGCTTCTGTGCACAGACAGAATTTCACTGTTTTTCTTAAGTCTTGACTCCTAAAGGCCAAGACTATAATATTGTCAGACAGCACCAAATAATTTTTTTTTTAATATTTCCAGCGTGGGAGCAGAAACAATTGACTAAGTCTCTGCCTGTCCAGACTTCTGCCTGTCATGACTTTATTTTCTCCAACATACTGTCTGATTGGAGTTTCCCCTTTTTTTCCAAACATCTCTGTAGGCAACAGGCTGATGTGAAAGCTCTACATGGATGCTCTCAAAGCTACTCAGCTCCCATATTTGACAAAAAATATTTTCCTATATCAGTGTGGAAATGAATTCAGGGCTGTATAGACACTCATCTTTTAAAAGGGCTGATTATCTCTGGTGCAGTGTTGTGCTGCAATGCCAGAAATACCAGCACCTCACTCCCATTGTGCATCACAGATGGGAATTGAGCACTTCTGTGGAGAGGGATGTGTAGGGGGATACAAGGAGATGTGAGCAAAGCCTTGGCTACTGCAGGACATGACGGCAGCAATGATTGATTTCCAGGACAAATGTTGTGTCATGGCTCTTATAAAAATAAACTTCAATAACGAATGGATAAGACTAATAATAATTATGTTTCTGGGGCTATGTAGTTCCCTGGGTATTAATATTTCTCCAGTTCTCAAAACACACCAAAAATAAGTTATCTTTCAGGGAAATGTAATGTTTTTAAATCTGTAGAGTCAAAATTTTATTTCAAGAAAAATTCGTTTCCTGTAACCATAATCTGAAAAATCAGTATTTATAGTTAACAAAATGGTTCATCTGTGTTTCAAACAGTTCCAACATTGTCACAAGAATCAGGACTAATGAATCCTTTCTTCTTTAGACATAATTTATAGTAGAGAACAAAAGGTATTTTTATAGTTTTTCTTTCCCATTGTGACACTTAAGTATCTATGCAATGAGAAAGAAACATGTATTTATAAATGAAACTTCAGTTTGTACCTCAGTGACATTTATTGACTAAATTAATTGAAAGTTCTTTGTAGAGACTAAATTCACAAAATGAACTTCATGAAATGGTACTAAAAATATTTTACTTATTTGGAGATAAATGAAGATATAAACACTTTTTCTCTGCACCACATATTATGGTTTCAGAATATAAATCTATTCTGTACAAGCCAGCTGATGGAAATACTTCCACTTTCACTATTTGTAATGAAAATGGAGATGACCAGACATTTTCATTTTCCCTGGGATACTGAAATGTGTCTTTCAGTATTGCTGCTGGGCTTTTCCTTATCCCAGCTGCAAATTCAGTCAAATGTTGAAAGTGTGCCCTCCAACCATTTGAGATGCAGTCCCAACTGCAACTCTACTATGCTTATCAGAAGGAAATCCAGAGAACATTAAAAATGAAAAATTCTTGCCAACTTCCTCAGCATATCTAATTTTAAATTTCAGGCATGAAATAAGAATTAAAGGATGTCATAG
The DNA here is from genome assembly GCA_013389925.1 of Aegithalos caudatus. Classification (NCBI taxonomy): domain Eukaryota; kingdom Metazoa; phylum Chordata; class Aves; order Passeriformes; family Aegithalidae; genus Aegithalos; species Aegithalos caudatus. The sequence continues at coordinate 101,685 of WEIU01012384.1, read as the reverse complement.
CACAAGTCAGAGTACAACACTAAAATAATCTGGGTGAGGATGCTCCATTTGCTAAACAAGCTGTTTCTCATTGATAAACTTTGAGACAGTCAGTTCCACTTTGGTACGCACAAGAAGAATACACATAAAAGTTTGAATTACAATAAAGTGTCATGTAAAAAGTTATACAGCTCAGCAGGAAACAAATGTAGGATTTTTGCTTTATGTGTGGATGATGGCTATTTGGTTTAATTAGTAACAATGTGAATGGCAATGGAACTTCCTAAGGTTAATGACAGCTAGTTCTGAATAAAGCACCTTACAATCTGGAGTGTATTTGGAAGAACTCCATCTGCAGTTGGCACTTACCAACAGGGTGCAGAGCCATATTAAACACTAAAATCAGTGATAATCAATACCAGTATGGTGTACCAATAATAATACAGGCACCACCTGTATACACAGACCTTTTGAGATTAAGGATTAATTTACCTTCTTTACAGTGATTGCTTGTCCCCTATAAGCCTATTGGGTAGAGTTTCAATTTGTCTTTTACCTTGGAGAAATTAGGAAGATTCCGCTTTATAGACAGTCTTTATCCAATAATCTACCCTTTGCCATCATCATTACATAAAAATCTACCAGTGGCAGTCCTTTTCTATAATGGTCATTGATTATTTTTCATTATAGCCTGAAATAGCATAAACATGCTGACCAAAATATTTGTGGAATTGAGACTGAAAAGACAAATTTTAAAAGGAACTCACCCTTAAGTTTACATTTACCTAAATATTTCTAAGAAATTAATTTAGTATGTGGAATGCTTTTCTTTATCTTTTCTGGAGTTTTAGTATTAGAATATTTTACAAGTAAAAATTTTGTTTGGTTTATCTGAAGTAGGAAGAAAAAGAACAAGTCTGTTTGTATTTAATTTTATAATTTTTCAGCCTAAGATTTCCCTTGAGTTTCAGATTTATATCAATTAAAGAAAAAAGTTTTGTTCTTCTTAATTTTAAGGCCATACATATACATCTGTTTTCTCATGTCTGTGTGTATTCCTCTATTTTTTTATGCCCTTTGGGGTTTTTTTGTAGTTTTGTTTCTTTGTGCATGTGTGGGTGTATGCATGGAAAGCACACAAATAATGTCATTGCTTTGAAAATGTAGTAGGCTAAATTTCTTCTTTTGTCTGTTTCCCAAGCCCCAATTTTTTTTTTCTATGTACACACACCTAGTTTTATTCATTACCCTATGCATTAATTTATAAGAAGATTTGAGTTCCCTTAAACTATTTTATAATTGTATGACCCTGTAAGAAGAACAAGCAGTACCAGAATTTTGCTATCAATAGATGCCATAGGTAGAGGCTGCTTAATTTTTTGGATACAGGGAAACAAGGATTGAAAAGACTTAGACATTAGATCCAGTGTGTGCTGCTGAAGTGGAAGTACAGAAAAAATGTGGTAGACACAAAAGTTAAGTAAAACTCTTCTACATGACTCCCCTAATGATATAGAAAATCCAACTATCCTTGCTCTTCTGTTTTCTTCTCCCTTCATTTTGTAATAATCATAGCAGTTTATAATCAACCATCCATTATAATGAGAAGATAAGCAGGTTGTGCACAACTATATGTGGCTAGGAACATGTCCAGTGTAATTTTCACATGGAACAGTGCTAGTTTTCAAGGATTAGAAATATTTGAATTTTTCCTCTGCATTGGTTATCTTGGCTTTTCATTGCTACATTAGTGAAGAGTTGATTTAAAGAAATTTTGCACTTCTGGTTTGCTTTCCAGTGACACATCATAAAGCAGTTTTCAAAGATAGTCATAATGAGTGTTTTACAGATTGAGAAACTGAGTCCAGGCAACTGATTTGTTGAAAATTATGCAGTGAGGGATAGAACCCAGGTTTCCTGGCTCACAGTTCATTGCTCAAAGCACTATGTAATGCTAAGTTACTTTAGAGGGTACCTTTAGATGGCAGAAAGTAACCAGAGTAGAATAGCATCTCCTCCTGCTATTCATGTGCAATGTGTGCAGTCAACCTCTCCATTTTCTCATTCCTCAGGGGGTCCATCATCTCTCACCTCCTGTTTGGCAGACCCTACACTAAGTAATGCTGCACAGGGTTAAGGGAAAAGGAAGAAAGAACTAGAGAGAAGAGATGGCAGCTGTGCTGCAAAAGTGAACTATAGCAGTCCTTTTTAGTCTACAAAGTGTTTAGCATTCACACTTTATGTATTAGAAGAAACTTTTATCTATCACAGAGAGACCACAGGCAAGGAAACCAAGGGAAAAATAATAATTAAAAACTCTTACTCTACAGGGCATGGCCGAGTTTGTTTTTAATTCTAATTTATTTTGGCAATTTTTCCTGTAAATATTCTTTTATTATTTATAATGTTTATAATGTATGAATTCAATCCATGACCCCTTTTCCCCAAGTTCAGCCTCACTTACACCTTGAGTAAACTGACTTGTATCCAACATTTACAATTTGCCAGTTAGCAGCTATATGAATAATGGCAATGATTGCTGAAAAAGAAATTCCTTTACTGAGGACTATTGAAAGGATAGGTTTCTAGGGGGAAACATGGGAAAGATGTAAATGCAGGTCTCAATTTTTATTCACCGCATTTTTTATGAGAGTTTTTTATGCCTTTATGTTCTAATATATCAGTCAAAGGCAGAGCAGACTAAGAGGTTACAAGAAGAAATTCGATGTGAAATTTTTAGTGGGAGTATCTTAAAAAGATTATACTGTAAATTCACTTTCTACCTGACATCATGAACATCTTTGTATAAATAAGTGTTAAATGGTATGGCTTCTTCACCTCACACTTTAGGTTGCTATGTAGAGTACATTTCAGAGCTATAGAGACCTTTTTCCTTTTCACTTTTTTAAAACTAATTTTTTTGTCATTTAGACAGCACTCACCCAAAAAATACCGTCAAATAATAATTTGAGGAAGCTGACAAGGACGGTTCATAAGAAACAGAAAGTAGCATTATTTAATAAGGCCTGGATTAACTGCATTGACAAACACAAACCAGAGTGAAATTATTTTCTTATTACATTTTGATTAGTTTGTGGTTGTCTTCAATTTGTAATTTATCCTTTAAGAGAGTCTGGATTGCTCTGTGGGAGCCTCCCTGACAATATTTGTCTCGGCATGGTCAGTGGGGTGTTGAGGTTCCAGACAAAGAAAGATTTTGCTTGTAGTTGGTGAAATCATTAAGATGGGGTCCAAATTTGGAAGACTTTGAAATGGGGAAAAAACTAATGCTGGATGTTTGGAATAAGACACTAGGACTGGTGTAGGAAACATCTATAGGAGGTCAGCTTTTTGTGGCAGAATTTGTTCCAAATTCTTCTATTATGTATATAGTACTAGTGTACTCCTCCCACTTTACTAGGATTTACTTTACTTTATCATTTTATGATATGAAAACCGTCAATTAAAAAGAAGTTGACTACTCCCAAAATTTTCAAAGTGGACGTTGCCCTTTTATTTTGAACATGACTGGGGAAAAAACCCTAAACAAACAATAAAAAATTCTTAAATTTTTTTATAATCTACTTTCAGTGATATCCTAAGAGTTTCTTTCCATTACAATTGCAGGATTTGTTCCCAAAGTAATCTAATATTTATATATAATTAATGAGATTTTAATCTTCTTAAGCCATTGAGCTTGAAAGAAAACTATATTGTTTCTAGACTTACGGCATATATTTATTTTTGTTTACATTTTACTAGAGTAGGAAATTTAGCCTAGTCTCCCTTTTCTGTCTGAGTGTTCCCTCCTCTGCAGATAGACTTCTCATTCTTCGGCTGGTTACATTTCTTTCTGATTGGATAAAAAAAAAAAAATCCCTCAAATGAGGAACTCATTCAACAGCAGGCACTGAAAAACCTCCCACATATTTTCTCCTTCTCCTTAACACATTTCCAGTGCCCTCAGACAGGACTGAGCTTAGTTTCCTTACATTAAAATAACTAATTTATCACAAGTTTGTCAGAAGAATAATGTGTACCACAGCATTAAAATGTGGCTAAATTTACTAAAGCTATAAATAAGCAAGTGTCTGTAATTATATGATGCATATGGACTAAAATAATCTCTGGTTTATATGTTCTCCTGATTTCCAATAAAATAAAAGAAAAAAATACATTTATACACTGCCCTTTTCAAAAGCCTCAGTCTAACCCTTCTCAGAGTTTTTTATTTCTGATCAATGGAATTGTGAAAGAAAACAGCAGGTTACAAAAAATGATGTT
>WEIU01012384.1:78794-94070 GCA_013389925.1 Aegithalos caudatus | reverse complement strand
GAGCACATACCCTCAGATCATGGAAGAGAATTTCCAAGGATAGCAAGAAATATCCACCTGTACATCTGTTATTAAGACCTCAGCTTTTGGCTGGTTTTCTTACTGGTCTGAAAGTACAATGATGTGTGTAAAGTGCTGTGAGCTTCATCACAGGAATATCTGCTGAGTAATAGCTAGACAAAATAACAAAATATTGACACAGATATTTTTCTACTTCTTTTCCTTTCAATTTGGATGAAGGTATAGATGGAAAAAAACCAACAATTTAAAAATATTTATGTCATAGTAAATAACTGGATAATTACTATAGACAAAAATATTTAGAAACATTAGATTTCATATTGCTGCATTTTTAAATTCTTCAGAAGTATGGTTCTGAGAATAAAGAGAAAAAATAATTAAAGGCTAGGATACATTTAAAACCATGTATATGTATGTAAACATATGTATCCTATATGTAAATATGATTCATATCACTGTATAATTTGTGTATACAAACGAGTCACATAATACATGGCAGTATGCCATGGAGGTAGCAGCTACAACTGTTGTGGAAAAAGGACCAAAAAACCTGTAAATGAACAGGAGAAGCTGCCTGTTGCTGTATGGTATCAGTACAAGAACTGTTTACAGATTTCTCTATTTATATATCTTTCCTCACCAAATTACAAAGATCTCATGGTTTAAGTACTCCTAATTTGTTGTTTTTTCTTTTTTTTTTTTTTTTTAAATGAAATAGGTAATCCTAGTTGCCTGGAGAAGACAGCACAACACAGTTGTGAATAATAATAACTCATGACATACTAATGGAGAGTAAATTTAACATTTTTTAATGAAGCACAGTTGTTTCCTGTTTTGCTCATTTCAGTGTTGCATCATAAAATGTTTTATGAATGTTTTTCATAAAATAATGTGGGGCATTTTTAATATTCTTAATAATAGTGTGCTGAATTTGGATAGTTTCATTTGCAATTTAAGTAATGCTTTGTTCTGATGAGATCTCTGGAGGTGGTTTTGACATTTAAAAGTGATGTGAAGAGATTCAAAGTGATTAAAGCTGTCAAATGTTACCCTAATTGTGTGACTGCAATCTTTTCAGCCTCTTTCAATGAGTGTATACATTATACACGCTGCACAGCACTTCTGTTTAGATTGAGGTTTTTTATTAATGCCATCCTGATTGACAGAAATTATTGCAAGATCACAAGTGGAACTAAATTAGTTTGCCACTGCATTCAAGCAACATGCATAGCCATGAACTTTTAAGATGCAGTTATCTACTTAGTCCTTCCCCCAAAAAACAATGTGATGGTAGTGACAGATGATATCTTTCACATTTATACTGTCATGCTAGCTCATAAGAATAAAAAAAGTTTTTCCCATATTAGAATTATTTTAACCTTCAGCTTGTATTCAAAATGCTACTTGACAGGTCATTTATTTTAAATATGGTTTCTAGCTAAGAAAACTATCAGATATATTCTAATTAATTATGAACAAGTCAGATTTTCATGACTGATATTTTATTAATATCTTGCTATGTATTCATGGAAGTTGTAATACTTATTGATACCTTCTTGTCTATTAAAAATAAGAAAGCTTCAAAACCACTTTGATACCGTTAGATATTCATGTCTTAGCTATCTGGAGTAGTACTATTCCAATTATTTAAGAATATTTGGATATGTAGTGGGGTTTTTTTTAAGGTAATTAGGTCCAAATGCAGTACTGCCTTCATAGATTTGTCTTTCTATACTAGTAGGAATAAAGGGTAAAAATTAAATGTTTCATGAATTTTTTTGATCTTGCAGAATACTTAGTGATGGTGGTATGGATTAAAACCCTCCATGTCACAACTGTTCAAGCAGCTAGAATGAAATGCACTGTGTTTGCTTATGACAAAATGGTGGTAACATGCAGCAAAATGTGGATGGCTGCAACCATCATCAGGAGCTTATTGCAATATTAAATGCAATGACAGTTATGCTTCTGAGGATTCTTTAGACAATGAAGTGTCTGCTGGCCTCCACATTTCAAGTGACCACACAAACACCGGAAATCTTGAAGCTCCTATCTCACATATCCAGATTAGTCATGCTGCCACAAGAGTTAAGCAAACATGTAGGCTCAAAAAGAAATCAAAATGAACCTTAATACAGACAATGACAGCAGCAATTACTATGACAAGATTATCTTAACTGAAAATACAGTTGTGAGGACATCACACTACAGAGAAAAGTTTTTAATGGGCTCCAAACTCTAGATTAAACACTCTTAAAGCTAGAAAATGACAATGTTTGTTAATATTACAATTTGAAAGAAGAAAGAAAAAAATCTTTTTTGGGTACAACTCCAGCAGAAATACATTGCAAAGAAGCAAAGAAAGACATCATACAGATATTCAGTTTTATTTATGAATATTTAGAGGATAACATTTCATTCGTGCTTGTCTTGTAGGTAGGATGATCACGGTGAACAGGTGTAGGGGTTGTTACCTCTTTCATTTTCTGCTTTTTTGTTTTATTATTTAAAAAAGACGTAGAGAAATATTTAGGTAGCATGAGTCTCAGTACCACTAAGCTATGAGACAAATAATACTTTAAAAATTGCCCAACATCTGCTACAAAGAGATAGGAGGTAATTCTCCAAAGGACTTTTTTCCCCTTGTGTTGTCCGGTTAGATTTGCTTGCAGCTTTCTCCTGCTGAGTGGCTCATTGTTATCTGGGCTACAGAGAATAGAAGAATTAATATGTGAAATGTTAATTGTTTTAGCTGTAAATTATTATATTGCTTACTCATTGGTGGTTTATTTTCAGGCTATTTTAATGCTGTGTTTTGCATGGAGGGAATTATTTGTGTCATTGATACCTTTGGAATGTTGTGCACTTTTCAGTCATGTTGCAGTCTCTTGACAACATTGTTAAGAATTAATTAAAATTCACAATTACAATGGTTAACAATAAAGCTCAAGTTTTGATGGCTTTAGTGTCTGATGAGGGTAAGTAATAGACTTGGGTGAATAATTCATAGTGAATAATTTATTCAGTGAATTTGCCAAATAATGTCTGCAAATAATTCTTTAGATTGTTTGCAAGCAGTTCATTGTCAGTTTTCCCACATTTGAAATCTGAGCTCATTAGCATGGACACATCGTCTTTATGGTCTTTTCCTGCTCTCTGGTAGTAATTCTAAAACAGAGTATTTTATTTTACAGAACTGATAATTTGCTTTTTACAAAATGTTTCCCAGTATTTTCATTAAATTGAGCAATAAAGTAATTGGCTAAAGCGCCTTTACATTAAAGATTAAATTAGAAGTATTTAGATTAGTAATTTCTAAATTACTAATTATTTTCAAATTCAGGTTTAATTATTAAAGAATTATAGTGGTTTTTTAAAGCACAGCTCATTCTTTCACAGAGTTAGCATTACTTTAAAGTAGAAGCTGCATTTGGTATTGCCTGCCTGTGATTGTGATATGGGGAAGTGTCTGAAAACGGGCTCAGTAAGCTAACGTGATTCAGCTAAGCTTAACTAAACTGTGTCCTTGATCAATGACTTAATTACCTCCTGATCCAGCTGCCTGCTATGGTGACCATGTTCCTGCATTATTTCACATTTCTGGGTCCATACCTTGTGTTACTGCTGCATATGTTAATTTATCTTTGTCGCTCAGGCTGCAGCACTGCCACTGCTTCACTCCCTCGAAGCTTTTTGGAACCAGCAAGTGTGCAGCTGCTAGAAGCTGTGCTGAAATGAGGCTGCACACAACTCTTCTGAGGAAGAAGCTGCCTCACTGTTTCATAGCAGGAGCTTATGTTCTGAAAAGAGAGCAAGCGAGAGTAAAAGATTTTTCCTCAATTTCCCCCCCCCAGTTCTCTGTTAAATGAACATAAATCCACAGAGGAGTTTTATGTAACTCCACAGTGACAGACCATGCTGTTATCAAGCACATAAAAATGTAGGAAGAACCACACTGAGTCAGACCAAAGGCTCCACCTTACTGAGTATTATATCCTAAGCAGTAACCAACAGCAGATATTCAGGGAGGAATATAGAAAATTGGTACAGAAGTCTTAATCCTTACCTGTATGTAGATTTCACAAAAGCCAGTAGACTATGCCATCTGAGAGAAACTCATGCCAAAGCTCTTTGTGTTCCAAGACTGATTTTATATTAGTGGCTTTTCAGAGTTTGAATGGGAAAAATAGAGAAAGATGTAAAAATTGAATAAATTTGCACCCAATATTAATGTATAGGAGATAAGAATTCTCTGTTAGGAATTACAGAACACTTTCATTTAACTGGAGTAAACAAATCAATACTTTATCCCTGTAATATCTACAAAGTTTTTAAAGCAAGCAAGTTAAAACTACAGTGGTGATTATGAAGTCCTTCTGCTGGCTGTATGTATTACATGGAAAAAAAATCCTAAAAAATGAATGAAATGTTCAGTTGTTACTAATCAACTTTTCCTAGGTATGTGTTTACTTCATGTCTCCTTTAAATATGTGTAAATATTTATTTGGAGGTGAAATCACTGGACACGGAATAAATTTAAGAGGTCTGGCTAAAGTAGTATCAGACTAAGGTCTTTGGACATGATACCTTTGAAAGGGCACTATCTCAGCTCTTTTAATGCCTCACACACCAAAATTGCCATCCTGAGATAAAAGTCTGACAAAAAAGGTCATCATTCAGTTGAGGTCTGAGAACATTGAAAGTTCAATCCTTGTCAGTTATTGAGAGATTTTCAGATCTTGGCATTGTCCATCACAGAAGGGTATAACAGTCCTGATATCCTGCTCTTCCCAAAGTGCAGCAGATCTGTTAAATAAAATGCTAGTATGGGCTGAATTTGGAGACTGACTCAAGGGAAAAAACAAAAAAAGAAAAAGAAGAAAACCCAACAAGTTCTGAATACTTTAGAACATAATGCCTTAGAGAAATGAGAAAGGACAAATTGGACAATGACCAATGAAGTCCTTTTAATCTATCTTCAATTACATAGGAAATTTAATTTTTTCTAATAGGGAACTAACATAGGCCCTGTGTCACTTGAGGCACAGATGGCTATGAAAATGTGAAGTCTATTCATTTGAAATAAAAACACATTCTCATACCAATAATACAGATTATTGCAAAAGAAGCACTTGCTAGATATTAAAGTGCATTTTCCCAGAAATGTTTTGTTTAGCTGTTACAAATACCTAGTTAAGCACGTACATTTCAGATTAGCAGACTGTACTGTTTGGGATATGTAATTTGAAAAAGACACAAAACAGGGACTTTCAAAATGAGATAGGTAATGCATTTAAAATTAGGTAGAGAATACACTGAAATTTTACGGAAAATCACACTGTGAAAACCAGACTCATGTAGGAGACAGAGGAGTCCTGCAATTTTATTCGAATAAAGGGAGAGAGCCCAGCCCGAGGTTTCGGAGGGAGCAGCTCCTTTTACCCCGAGCTGCCGCCTGCAAGATGCTCTCCTCTTGTCCCCACTGCCAGGGACTGGGCAGGTACAGCCTTCCCGAGCCGCCTAGGACACATCCCCCTGAGCCTGGAATTTAATCCACACATCCCCCTGAACCTGGAATTTAATCCACACATCCCCCTGAATCTGGAATTTAATCCACATATCCTCCTGAACCTGGCACTTTATCCACACATCCCCCTGAGCCTGGAATTTAATCCACACATCCCCCTGAACCTGGCATTTCACCCATATCCCCCTGAACCTGGCATTTCACCCCAAAGTTCAGCAGCTCAGGCTTGTGCTGACCTTTGTTTGTTTCAGGACCCAGCGTGCCCGGGTCCTGCAGCAAACCTGCTGCCCACAGCAGGGACATCACCACCCATTCCAAAGACATTAACGCCCATAGCTTCACCCATCAAATTGTTGGTAAAGACATTAGCACACATCTTCCCTATCAAAATCAACATACTTTCCAATAGCTGAGAGTTTTAAAGTTTTATCCTGTTTCAAAATTAAAACGATACCATCTGCAATTATTGCATCTTGGGAGTTCTTTTAGAGACCTTCTTGTGGCTCTCATTGCAATGAACCACTTATTTGCAAAACATCTGGGGAGAAATCTTCTTATACTTTTAATTAGAAGCAGACATGTGGGAGAAATGAACTGCTCCCAAATTCACTTCAATGTTTGTGATGTATTTTAAATGTAAGGCATCCCCTGTAACTCAGAACTATCAACATTGATCCAAACCAATGCTGTTTAACCTAGACTTAGCTTGACCCTTGAATTTGCTGGCTGGAGGCTACCTGAGCCCTCAAGCCTTTCTTGCTACCTTCTCTGCAGTGGCCACCCTCTTGGCAAGGTACCCTTTGTCACCTGTGCCTTGCTCCAGCTGGGCACTGCACGCTGTTCTCTCCCTCTGCGGTCACTGCCCCCGGCACTTTGCAGGATTGTGCCTCCTGCGTGCTCCGGGAAGTGGCTGAGGATGCTGTTCTCAACATCACGGTCCTCTCTATTTTCCAGTCACAGAAGGATCTGAACAGGAAAATCGGGGTGACAGGTAGGAGTAGGAAAATACAGAATCTCTTTTAAAATAGGTATTTCAAGCTACCTTTGCTATCAGAGCAGTAGAGACCTTAGGCTGCCTCTTTTCAAGAGAAGGGATTGTAAACTGTCCCCATCATGAAAGGAGTGTGAATGGCCTGTGAAAAGCAAAGATTTCCTGTGTGCACCCTAGGGCACCAGTAAGCCTCAGGAAGGTTCCACACTGAATGTAGGTTTTGTCTTCCTTATTCAGTAGCAGAAAAGCAGTCCAGCAGCATGGGATGCATGCAGCTACAAAGCCAGGCACTTAGGTAGTGGAGAGTCAATGCTTCAGCATAAAGTAGTTTAACAGCTGTTACAAATATTGTATAGAGCAATTTTAGGCTAGTGGGAAAGAAAACTTGGTAAAGGAATAGCTTATTCAGGGCTCTCTACAACAAATGACTGTAAAAAGTTTTTCAGACATGCATTTCACAGAACAGACCTTGCCTCCTGATAGCAAGCCCACTCTGCAGGCTTGGAATCCTGGTGTGCTATTTCGGTATGCTGGAAATATACACTCCAAAGTATACAGTAATGCTACAAGAGAAGGGAATAAGAGTAGGCTGAAAGGCTGGAGGGGGAGAATGAGTCTGTGAAAAGATAATATTTAACACTTGTGGGTAGCATTTCATTTTCCTTGTACTTCACAAACATTGACTGATTAATAATCTCACAGCAATGCACTGAGTCAGGTAGTACATTTCCTTCCTATTATTATTCCCAGTTGGTGGTGCTACGAAATGTATAGAACTAGATGGGGATGGAGGGGACACATCAAGAGCTGTCTGAATTCTCAGTAGTATCCTAGAGAATTCTTCCTTATTATTTTGATTTAAGCAAATTTTAGCTTTTGAAATCAGAGCCCATAGAGTGCCTCATTAACAATATTTTGCTGGCAGTGCTTCCTTTTTTTCATTTCCAATTATAAGGCAACAAGTGAGTTCTTTCTTTGTGTACGACAGCAATGCCAGTCATTCGTGCTTGCAATATATTTGTTGTTTCTGTTGGTGGAGGGAGAGGAAAGAGGCGCTGAGTACCGGCAGTGAGTGGTATGCTCTCAGCAGCTGTCACTGCTGTCAATTACTTGGTTTTCATTTATAAAAGGCAATATGGGATCTTTAGCTTTTATAGTACCCAAGAAAGGCTGGTTGGTGATTATTGATTTTATTTAGTCCAGGGGAGCTGCTCACACACAGACTACAGTGAGTTGTGTGCTTCCTGCTGCTAGCTCTCTTGCCACTTACTGTTTTCAATTATTTATAAAATCCAAGGCACATCTCAGAACAGTTCAGCACAGCCTCTGAGACAGGCTGCTATTACTATGGTAGTGCACCATCCATGTGCCTACCATTTCTGTAACAGGAATTGACATGAGCAAATTGCCCTAATGAGGACTAATGCATTATGAAGGGCTGGACAGTAGAAATAGAACAGAACAAGTTCTGGTATAACCATCACAAGCTGCAAGTGCCATGGTCCTCACTTTCCAAAATAACCACCACTGGCTATCAACAATTTACTGTGCTCTTCTGCAAATGAGTCCATCCATTTTGTGTTTGCCCTACCTTCTCTGAGTCCCTTGTGTGAATAATGGTATGAGCAGGTCTGTTTTCTTCAGTGACAGAGAAAATGCTAAAAAATGTTCAGAAAAGCAACAGAGTTGTTTTCTTCACACACACAAAAAATCCATGAAAAATTGTCAGTGAGGTTTTCAGAAGAAGCTTAATTACAGGCAGATATTGAGAAAAGAAAAAAAATTAAAACTGTTTTAAAGGCAAAGAGGACCAAGAAGGCATTCCTGCTCATGCTTGTTTACCACTTTTTTTTCTTAGAGATGAAAGCTATGAAATAATTAGGAGGTGAGCTCCTCACTATTTTCACCCTCAGTTCTGGGACCTAAGAGGGGGCATTGAGGTTGTAGTTGAAGCATAGATATGATAAACAGATATTGAAGAAGTGCTGTTATTCCAGAAAAGAAAATCGAATTTCTGTAGGAACTTTATTACTTTGAAAGGACTTAGGATGTTCTAGTTATCTTCAAAGCTGCACCAGAACAGAAAAGGAGTCAGTTTCCATTGTTTAATGAAGAGTAAGCAGAACATAAAAGGTCTGGTCAAAACAAAAGAGATAGGGATTACTTAAAAAATAATTTGTTGACAGGCAAAGAGACAGAATTCTAAAGTTTCTTCTAAGAAATTTCCAAACTTATCACTCTTTTACTTATACTGGTAAACTGCATACCCAAAGATGTTTCTAGAAGTACAGTACATAAATCAAAATGTGGGAACCCTATTAATCTGCTTTTGTATAAGGGCCTAATAGAATTCTGTCCAGAATAGGATATTCATATTGCTAACAATCACAGAATATAGGGTAGTGGCATTTAGAACTCATGACACTGAAAACTGAGCACAATATAGAAGGTGCAGATTGTTGCTTTCAAGGAGCTGACAAAATTTTTCTCATTTAATGATATTACTGAAGCTTTTTAGAGTACATTACATAGAAGTCACTTATTTTGTATTTTTTGCTTTTTCAGAACTGTGTTCCTAGCGTCATAGTTCCTTATTTGATCCTCAGAAAAAGGGGGTAGAGTAAAACTTTATCCCTGATTTGTATTTTTTTAGGTTTATGTTTCAACTAATAGAGACTTGCTCTTTAAACAGTGTTTTGTTTTCTTTTTGTCTTAGTATGCCCTAGCAGAAGTAATGTAGCTTTTACCTATATTTCCATGAAAATTGCTGAAAAAATACTTCTAAAATTTACTTTGAAATCATATTTACAAGTTTGGTGTCACTTTTGGAAGGAATTTTTCCCCTTCATAACTCATACAACTGGAAAAGGAAGCATCTGTATAGAACAGTGTACAAGAATGGATATTTAGTTATAGTAAACTTTTTAAAGTACTCTCTCAGCTGCAGTTCCAAGTGCTTTTAGAGATTTCTTTTCCTAAAGTTGACAAATTTTTCAACTACAGTTTTCTTTAAGAGTCAGCCATTGATGATGCAGTTCATAGCATCTTCCCAGGATGCTGATACTAGAGGTGAGGAGCTAGATTCACTTTTCCAGCTCCTGGCACATAAAATTAAGCGGTATAAGAAGCCCAGACATATAAAGAAATGTGTTCCACATTTTCAAGGCCAGTGTACGCTGTAAGAAAAGGAACTAAGATACCAGAAAGCCACACTGGAATGAAAAGAAGTTTCATCATTCACGCCAGTGGAGGTGATAATCAGACTATACTAAAACAAACAAACAAAAGCCCCATAACAGCCTTTTGCTTAAATGTAATCAATGTTTCAAATTTCTTGTCAGCACTCCAACAAGTTATTATATCAAATACAATGTGCACCGTAAAAATATCATGCAAGGAGAAATACAGGAAAGTTGCAGTATGTAAATGACACAGTGAGGAATGAAGATGCAGTTCAGACTTGATTAAAAAAAAAAAAAAAAAAGTGTTGTTTGGGAATGGCTTCTGTCACTTGTCTGAAGATTTGCCCTGAATAAGCAGGGTCAAACTCAGACCAGGAGGACTGACTAGAAGTATCACTTTTCAGCGTCAAGGCTTCTTGTAACACTGTATTTTGTACAGGTAGATCTTATTTTCATTCTTTGTCTTAGTTTTCATAGTCTGAATAAAATTTATAGAATCAAGTTCATGACAGATTTAATGTTTTCCCTAAATACTCAAAACAAGAAGGTAAACTGTAAATGTGTTGGAACTGTAAGAGAATGTTTATGAGAGTACTCATCATGACAACATTATACACTCCTAGACGTGATTTTTTTAAGCCATATTTTTCTTATTGTATTTAAGATAATAATCTTAGAGGACATAAGGAAGGAATTCAGTCCCTTTTGTAGCATTTGTTGTGAGTGAGTCAGTCAAAATATCAGATAGGAAAGCTCTGGTTTGTGTTATAGTTTTTAAATACATGCTGCTTTTAAATCCAGATATGTGATTCATACACTAAATCTTTTCTTTCCTAAAATGTATTAGAAAGCTTGAAAAGTATTAGAATAAAATGCTTATTTTTAGGAAGGAAAGCATTTTTGAGCTTAAGCTATACTGGGAACTTTTTGAAGCTGAAAAGTATGGAATAAAGGCAATATTAAGACACTTTGGAGTAATTATTAAAAGCAGCTTAAAGTTATCAGCCTGATTTTTTGCACTAGAACACATGTATATGATCATAGACACAAGTACAGAGTCTTGAGATGGATGTGGAGGATCTTCCTGTGTGAAGTCACCTGTAGAATCAGTGCAAATAACAAATTGTCCATTTCAGACCACAAATTATATAGATGCATTGTCACAGAGTGAACAACAGGTTGAAAGAATATTGAAACCTCAAAATTAGGAATTCCCTAGTAGAAAAGGTATTTTAAATTCAGTTAATCTAGAATTAAATAAAAAAATACATTACAATGTCATAACTGCAGTCAATTGGTGGATTTTCCAATCAGTATAGATTTTTACATATCTAGTTTTCTTGAATTTAATAGCAATAGTAATAGTATCAGTAATAACAATAACAATAATGAAAATACTTCTAATAATTTGTAAAAAAAAATTAACTAAGCTAAGTACCTTATTAGTGTATTTTAACCCTAACCCTAATTCAAACCCTAAGCCTAACCCTTATCCTAACCCAGGAACAATGTCAGCTCAAGGGCTTTCCTAAATGCTGTGCACTTCCTTGAAAATCTATTCAGAAGAATTACTTCTACATTCTGTTGCTTCATTTATTTTACTTATTCCCTGCTTTGCCTCATGAACAAATGTCCTAGGTTACAATGTAAGATGTGCCCAAAGTCTGTATTCTATCACCACCCTCAGGAGCTGTTAAACCAGGTGGGGCAGTGTTTTCCCTTGCCCCCTCCCTCTGGGCTATCTCCTGTTCATGGGCCATCAAGGCCTTGCCCATGACTCACAGGTGACTCCCCCTGGGAGTTATCTCTGTTAATGGGCAATCAAGGACCCATTGTATGACTCACAGAATGATCTCAGCCCATTGTGAGATGCTCCACCCAGGGGGAGGAGCCAAGCATTCCCACCTGGATATAATCTGGGACAGCACAGAGAGTGCTGGTCCTGCAGGACTCCTGGAGGACCAGAGCTACCAGAACTTTCTATGGGATCACTGCTTCAAGACCACTTCATCTGGACTGCTACCACCACCCTAACTAACAGGGTGTCAGGTTGTATAATTTTTTTTTTAAATTTCATTTTTATTCCTCGTATTAAATTATATTTTCTGACTTGGAGTCTTTCACTGGTTTTACTTTCAAACCAGCCCAACAAAGAAAATTGTATATGTGGAATCTTTTTTGTGTTTAAGTTGATAAATGATTTTTAGTGAGACAACACAGCCTCTCTCACAGCCTTAGCCTCTAGAGGCCCCCAGACTGGACAATTTGGCAGCATTGCTTTTAACCTGGACAGAACATGCCTGGCATATCCTCTCTATTGTTGCTTCATATCACAGTGAGTAACTTATTAATTCAATTCAGAGTGCTGTTTCAAGGCCACTGCTTAGGGACTAGAAAGTTCCTTTTTTTAACCAAAGTAAAAGGTTAGATAACATCTTAAACTGATAAAGAAAGAAATGAAACTATCTTTCAACCTCTGGTGATCAAGATGATTTTCATCCCAATGGAGGTCTCCTCATACATTTCATGCAGCACAAACCATCAGTGCTCCCAATAAAGGCAGTGGGTTTTCAGCTACAAAAATACTTGTCACAATTTATATGGCTCAAACAGGAGATGGACTTAGACAGAGCAGAGCAATCTAACTTGAGCCACAGGTAGCTGTAAGTCTAGAAATGTGTGCTTTGTCATTAAAACACCTTGAGGGTTAAAGTCATGATTGAACAACTTAAGACTCGCTGAGATACAACCTCAGATAACAATAGAAACTTTCTTTGGTCTACCATGATCTCTGATGCTAATGAGAAATAGATCACAGATTAAGGAGTAAACTCCAAAGAATTTGTACATGGACACGAGCTGATAAGCTTGAAAAAAGATATTTTTTCCTTTCTTCAATATTCTCACTTCAAACATTTCAGATGGGTTTCAGTCATTCTTTTTATTTTATGTTTACTAAAAAGATATATAAGAAATGGAATTATGACAAGTCTTTTAAAATTCAATTAATTTCTATTGTGAAATCATCTTTCAATGAAGATAAGAAAATCCATTCCCAGGAATAAGACTACATTTTATCCCTACTTAGATATCAGATATTGCAGTCACCAACGTAGAGAACATTTTTGTAGGTCTCAATTTGAAAGTATGTTAATAAATCTGAGGAAAAAATACACTTTTTTCTTCCTGTAGAGTAGCTTATTAACTTGCACTGTGAAATCTGAAATGTGATTTAAATAATAAATTGTGGGACCTAGTGTTTGCCCAAGATAAAAATTTAAAAGATACCCATTCTCTCTTTTTACTTTTATACAACAAGCTAATGAGGCCCAAAAGCAAAGCAAGAATTGTTTCACCTATATTGTTCAATTGTTCAATCCTATATTGTTCAACAATTCTCCTAATTGTTTCTCCTGTTTCACTGCCTGTGTCTTTGCACAAATTTCACTGGGATGTATGCACATATATAATTACTTTATTTAATTTCAACCCTCAAAACCATAAGAGAAAAACTATCAGAGTATTAAGATCTCAGAAAAAAGGGGAAATCAGAACATGAAATAAAGGGGTAATTCTCAGTTCAGAGTTTGAGTTGATGTCTAAAAATTTTTTGAACCATTATTGAAATGTTGCTAAAATTCAGTTGTGGTTTGGTTTTTTTTTAACAGAGATCACACTTTATTTTTAATGTTCAAATTTGAAAATGCCTTTCAAGTAGGCTTTACTAGATGCTTTTGTTGAAAATCTGACCTTTTATTGATCAGTCTGCCACTTACCTGTTACGTTGGTTACAACAAAGCACGGCTCATCCAAAAAGAAGGAATATTTAAAGGACAGTTTTCAGGAAATATCAAGAGGTTGTAATAAAATATTTGTCATGATTTTTGATCTTAGAGAGGTATATTACATTTACTAACCTAGCATATACTTTACTATTGTCTTTGTTATAAATGTTTGACAGTAAATTACTGTTAATAATTTGATTTATAAAGAAGAAAAAACTTCTGCTGCATTAAATTGCCTTGATATTTAAGATTAACTTTAAGATGAAAAAAAGGTTTAATATTTTCTTTTGAAGCAAGTGGATAACCATTTCACTATGAGTGAAACTATGCCAGGCCTCAAAGTAAAAGTAAAAATACAAAAGTCTTGTGGTGCTGTGTAGTGAACTTTTGAGAGAAAACACAGCCTAATTCTAATGACATTGCATAGGAATAACTTAACCAAAAATTTTCATCACTACGTAATATAGATATTCTTAAATTGCTTCTGGCTCTATTCTCTTTCAGGAGTGTATGTTTGTAATTTCCAAACAGATTCCCTGTTGCATCTCCCCCACAAGATGGTATTTCAGAGAGAGTTTATGTGCATGCAGGAATTTAGTGTGCACATATGAATTGCTCATATCAAACATTTGCTTGCTCAGAACTGTCCAGATTCAAGGTTTGGGTCAAATCTGACCCTCATTGGCACCTGGACAAGTGTGTTAAAGCACACGTGGTGTGTTTGCACCCAATTTCACTTTAACTTTGCACGTCTCCTTCCATAAAACTTCTCCTATGATTCACCTTCCGTGAACACACAATAATACAGAAGGGCAATGATATTTCTCTGTTTCCAAAATACAACAGTATGCTTGTAGATTCTTAAAGCAAAATGCAGGATGGATAATTTGCTTAGCTTTTGATGCTAATGTACAATATATTTTCCCATCTCCTCCCATTTAGTGAAATTACTCCAGAAGAAAAATATCCCTTTTTATTGAAGTATACCAGATTAAAGTGAATTATTAAAATGCATAAAACAAGACAGTAATGTATAATGTGGTTTGTGACAAAATGTACTGTAACCTTAACTGTAATTATATCAAATATATTGATTTAAATTTCATAATCAAATTGTGCAGGTAACGATCCATATCTTTGGTAATTGAGTTGTGTGTGCAAATGTAATTATAGTAATGGTATAAAAATTTGATGATGCCATCTAGATTAGATTGAACTTTGGGTGTACTTTAAAGAATATTCAGGGATTCATAAAAAATCAGTTTATGTGGAACTATATTGTAACACAGGACCGATGTTTTCCTGAGAATGGAGTTTAATCCCTGTTAAAAGCGTGGCCAGAAAAGTTCCAACCAGGAAAGCATCTTCAAGTTATATTGTCCTGTTAAAATATAGGACACAGCTGATGAAAACCTTTGTAGAAGACAGCAACTTTGTTTTGTGTAGAAGCAATTTCAGGTTTTCCTGAATGGGTTTTTTTTGGTTAACAGCACTTTTTATAGATGTTAAGAGCTTCAGTGCTCAAAAACATTCTGAACTTCTAAAATAACCACCAGCAAGATTACTCTTTGCAGTGCAGAAGGGAGAGGTAATTGATAGTTCTCCACAATGCTGAAATTATTAAAGAAATAACCCCAAAACCTCATCTCTCAGCAGTTCTTTATATAGTTCCAAATGGTCAGTCCTCTGAAATGAGATACATACCCAGGTTTTGTTATCAGATGCTTTCTTGTGATGGATACAGCCATGGTAAGCAGTGCCTATAAATTT
>WEIU01012384.1:24572-75485 GCA_013389925.1 Aegithalos caudatus | reverse complement strand
ACTATTCTTTAAAATACTGTAATCAACCACCAGGTCTGATTTCTAAAATCCACAGGTGTCTTTCTCACATGTGATTCCTGCTTTTTGAAAAATTAATCTAAATTTAAACAATTGAGTAGATATGTGCACTTACCCATATTCAGCAGTACTCATTTATTTCTAACTTTGAGCTCAGCAGTCCCAGTTCAATAAAAAACAATATCACATAAGTGGTCATCAACACAGGGAACTAATAAACAAAAACATGGATATGCTACCTAAGCACCTGAAGTGTATGGACATGAGAGCACTTAAATATTGGAAGACACTCCTGATTTAAGCTTTTGGGCTCTGAATGAAGCATCTGGAAGGTAAAAGATTCATTCATATTGTGTGTTTTGTGTTTAGGGTTATCACTATAGATTCAAATGTGAAAAATGTTCTGTTGCCTTATACACATTTGTAAACATTTTTTACAGCTCACAGAGTGTGATTGCAAATGAAATATTAACACCCTAAGAGAGACTGGAAATAGCTGAGGGTCATTACAGGGCTGGCAACAAAAATTATCTAATGCACTTTCCAGAAATAGTGAGAGAAGGTAAACCTGGGATATGAATATTGAATTGTTAATTGTTCAGAGCCATGCACATGTTTACAGAGTCCTCTTAAAGCAGGTAAAGGGTAAGAGAAACTTACAAAATCATTGTCTTAATAATAAATACATATTCTCACAATCAAAAATCATATTTTAGGAAGTAAACAACAACATGCACAGGGATTTAATATTACAGTTTAGAAGCATTTTGGGGGTTGCTCTCATTTATATCCTTGACTTTCAACTACCAGTAAAAAACCAATCAGGTTTATAGTACTTTTAGTCAAGTTCCTAATTGGGTTGGAGCTGCTGCCACTGGAGTCACTCAGATATCTAAGTGCATGACTAATGGGAGCTCTCTGATAATTAGAGGTGATAGCTACCATAAAAGCGTTGAAATTATAAGAAGAGAATTTGAAACTTGGGTTTTAAATATTGTTTCCCAATGGATATGTTCCAAAAAAATTAAATTTTCTCGCAACTCAGAAAATTCCTACTATTAATCTGAATCCTCACATGTTAAGCCAAATTTCTACGTGATACTTCATGTACACGATTCTTAGTAAATACCAGAGTAAATTCACAGTACAGAACAGCATCCAGTCATCCTTCTGGAGCTTAAAGGGTTAAGGGTTCAGTTTACTTTGGTTTTCTGAGAAAATGCTTTGGAATAACAACACACAGATAAAGATAAGAAGCTGGGAGATGATGTGTCATTTTCCTATATATCAAATTACTATTACCACAGCATAAATAAAAGTAAATATTATGATAAAGAAGATACATTAGAAGATATAGAAAAGTGATCATATAATCAAATGAAATTGCCAAGTTTACCTATTCAAGAATTAGGCCCAAAATAATGAATAACAACAACCTCTTCCAGGAGGCTTATGATGAAAATTCATTGATAGACATTTAAGATTTCAAATACCTACAGAAGTCCATTATTGTTTGGGTTGATGGTTCTGAATAAATATTTTTTTTAAATTACCTGAAAAATTTGGCAGAGAATTCAGGTGGATGGAATCCTTCCATGTACTTCAGAGAGGGGTATGTGCCTTGCTTCTGCTTTTGCAATGCTTTTTCAGGATGAAAGGTATAGATAGATACGTTATGTACTTATTTATGCAATTTTTCTCATGAAGAAATCCTGTGAATAAGAGCTGTGCAGCGTGAGCAGCTCAGGAATTGTCTCTTCTAACAAGAAGCATGGTAGGGGAAAGTGCAAATCTGAACTTCCCATTACACAGTAAATGACTGATTTTTTTTTCCTTCATTTTAAGGCTCTATACCTTCAAACTGGCATGTGGAATTTTTAGCCTGTGCTTAGGGCTGAAGTAAGGAAAAAAAAGCTGAAATCGTTTACAGTTTCAATCAGAATACATGAAGAAATTATTATTGTTTGGTTTGATATTGCTGATAAATAAAAAATATGCATTTTAACATTGCAATTGTCTTTTAAAATAGGCTTTTAAAAAATAGAAAGTCTAATGGATGAAAATATAAATTGAAAAATGAATCTTCTCCAATAAGATTTTTGGAATAGCTGGATAAGTAAAACACAATTTTGCTATGGAAATGGGAATTACTGCTGTGGCGACTCTATCATTTCAGCAAAATCCTACCAATAAGTTACCGTAGAGTTTGATTCACTGCTAAGTATTTTGAAGCTTTTCTAGAATGAAAGGCTGAGACAGCTGTAAAAATTGAGTCTCCACCATTCCAGCTGATTCAGCAAGGAATTAGCCATGCTCAGGAAGTCCTTTAAGAGATACTCTATTCTGAGGCATCAAACCATGAAAATATGTGGAGCTACTGTAATTGAGCAGTGCTGAACACATGTCCACATATTAAATACTCTGATTTAAACAGTAGCACAAAATCTCTGCCTCACACTGGAGGCTTTCTGGACAGTGTTCTTATTCTCTTAGATGTGTCTGTCTTCACAGAGCGGTTGCAAGAAAGGATAAGGCCATGGTTTGGAATATTTCTGCCCAATCTTTCAGAACAACCTTCCCTCCTGGTTTCAGAACACACCACAAGGGCATTTTCTGGCCATGCAACAGCACAAAAAGTGGGATGACCCTTCTCCAGGGCGCCTGTAGAGAAATTGCCAGTCTCACATTTCTTCGTCTCCTCTTGAAGTGCTTAACCTTCTCCTCGCAGTTTGTCTCCAGCATTCAATTATATACAATTATCAGCACTTTGATTGTAGTGTCATCAATTATATCAAGGAAAAAGTTCTAACCTTTATCATTCTGGGGAATAAAAGTTGAAAATTTGAATGATGAATGGAAAACAAATGAAAAGAAATTAAGTATTATTAAATTTGTTATTGATTATTCAACATTGGGAATTATGTAGTTAATTATTTTAAATGAGTTAATGCTTTTTAACACTCAGACAGGTAATAGCTAATGGATCTTCAGTCAAGCCATTGCAGTTAATACTACCTCATTACACTGCTGCTCAATAGAGCAACAAAAACCATCTTTAAAACTCCTGGGGCGCTGTCCTAGAGTCTAGAAATTCTAGTCTCTACTCTCCTACTCTATATGATAAATTTAGAAGAAGGAGAGTTATATTATTCTGATCACCTCTACTGTAGCCTTCATACTTTCAGAACTGTGCAAAAAAAGCAGTGAATGTGTAATCCAATTTTAATACACATTATTTCATCACCATGTTAGTCCTTATGATTCAATTATCCCCTCAGTGCAGGTTCTGCAGCTTAGTTCTAGCCTGGATGTTTGTAGGCAAGACAATCATGCTTTCAACATAGAACTGCACAACCTACACTCTCATTTTTATGAACTGAGATCTACTTTCACTTTTCCATAACAAGCCTATAAAACTGGTGTGCTTTAGGAAGTCTTCAAGAAGTTCTCCACTTTGGCATGAACTTCCCCTGAGGAGACCAAAGTTCTTTTTTCCTAAATGGGCTATATATAAAGATGCCAAGATTCTCTAGTGTGTGTTAGGTAGACATTGCTGCAATTTGGTTTAAGGAATGGGGAAATCTGAAATCATTGTATGGTTATGTAGAAAGTAATTTGCTAAGAAGTGGCCTTGTCTTGGGGAGTTACAGTAATGGTGTAACCATGATTTCTGTTCTGATCATGCTGTATCAATTGTCTGGGGGATCTGAGCCAGTTTGGAAGGTATCTCTGACCAGAAAGCCTTTTCTGTGCTTTACAGTAATTCCATTCCCTTGGAATTATTTATAAATGAACTTTTACATGAATTTTCAAATAAGTATGGTAGGATATAGAAGATAAGACCTTTTTTCCCCTAAACACATATGATCATTTTGAATATGTAGGCATTAAAATTTAAGTTTCTCACATATAATTTTTTTAAAATACTATTTGATTTATACTGCCAATTTACAGGTGCACATGAATTCAAAACTATTTTCAGAAACAAACAGAAAGTTTCTCTTTATATTCTTGTGCTGCTCTAATTTGCTAAACCCATTTATGACATGAAAAAAAACCCCTAAAACAGGAAAAAAAATCTGTTATCCCTTCTTCTTAAATGTTTGCCATGTGTGTGAATGCATAGACACTTTGAATCATCTGTCAATTTTTTCCATTAGTAAATTATGCCAAATCTTCATTAGGCTGTGTCACAATCACAGCTAGATATGTCTAAGGTCCCATTACTCTTCAACTGAACAAATTTTGAGCATTTTTCTTTTTTTGATTCTAATTGTTCTTTGGAAGTACAGTAATGCTTTTTTTGAGTGGTTTTTGGATCCATATTTTTTTAATCAAAGCTTTCACATTCCTTCTTAATTCGCTATGTCTTTCAGTTATAAAGTTGAAAAGTATCTGATTTCTCATTGTGTGCTTGCTCTTTCTATATCATTTTTGATCATGATTCTTTTCATTTCTTACTTCCCTAATTTAGAATGGATGTCTGCTATTGAATAATTGTTCTTTTTAATCTAATATTTTATTAAGCAAGAATCTATAGTAGGCTTAGTTGGAATAAGATTAGACTAGAAAGTGAATTTTCTTCTATTTTTCCATCTCTCCATATTCATCTTCCATAAGAGATCCTAAAGCAAAGCTGTACAAAAAGAACATAGAGTGTGGGTACTGCCAAGTACACCTTTGGATAGTCCTTCAGACTCTTTCCTAAATCTGGCCACTCTTCTTCAATGATATTTGCCTTGGTTGGAGTATTATTTTTTATCCTTCTACAGCTTCCCTGAGGGTTTTATTTAAAACAAAATTAAATTATGATAATGATAATTTTTGCATATTTTTATACCTAATCATATTGCTAACACAACTTTTTTGAAGGCAAGATAAAACAAATAGCTGTCTTCTCCAACAGGGCAGCTTAGGTGAAGGTTACATGTGTTAGTACCCTTCTAATTCAATATTTAATTCAGTTCAAAGTGTTTTAGTGTACCATAAGTCTAATGTTATCAATATCATACTATCATGTTAGGTCACTGTATACATCTTTCATATGATTTGTCTACCTGAAAGTGTATCTTTTTTTGTCATAGCTGTATTAGTTGATCTAATGAAAGCTTTCCCCTGTGAATTATCTCACATATCCTTAGACCTTTAGGATAACACCAGTAGTGTTCCTACTTGTATATTCTTAGTAGCTCCAATAAAAATTAGGAATTAGAATGAGCTCCACTGACAGAGAATATTTGGCATACACATAATTAAAACAATGAATTGAACTTGGGTTTGCACATATACACAGAAGTTTGCTAGAGAAAAAATAAGGCTTTGTTCCACCATGATGTTCTTATGTGCCATTCTGTTTTTTCCATAGCTTGTTAATGCACACTATTCAAACTATGCAAAGTAGGAAAACTAGATGAAAATCAGGTCTTTTTCTTTTTCTACAGTGCAAAACCCTAGATACTCAACTGTCTGAAGTATCAGTGCCTTTTAGTAATTTTCTCTGAGGTACCACTTTTGCAGCAAAACTGTGTCTACTGAATTCAGCAGAATTCTTTTCAATTTATGTGATGTGAGGGAAGAACAAGGCCTTTCCTTGCAGATTTCCCATCCAGCAG
Organism: Aegithalos caudatus; assembly: GCA_013389925.1. NCBI lineage: Eukaryota > Metazoa > Chordata > Aves > Passeriformes > Aegithalidae > Aegithalos > Aegithalos caudatus. The sequence goes on along the minus strand of WEIU01012384.1, from coordinate 69,855 downwards.
TTTATTAGGCTCTCACATTCACATGCATATGTACACACATAGATATTGATATGAGCATGCAAAGAGTCCATTTTACTTTTTCCAGGTTCTGCTTATACAGATGTTAATTTACATATTTGGGAAAAGTAGTTTTCATCCTGGAGAAGTGGGAAGAGAAATCATAAAACAAATCTCATTTTATAACTCATAAAGACCTTACATATTTTTATTCTACAGCTGAAATAAGAGGGAGGAAAAGAATCCCTTTCTCATCTGTCTCTGACTTCAGTCACATAACTGTTCACAAAATAAATGTTATTCCTTCATGTCAGCAGGCTGTGAAAGTGAGTCTTGAAATGGCTGCCTGATTACAACCTTAACACCAACACCTCCTTAATCAACACTCCTTTACTCCCTCCAAATAAGCTCTCTATGATGTTATGATTTATTATATTGACTATGGCTTTTTTCCATTTTGCTTTTTAGGATCTCATAGAAAGTTGTAATTTAGTCCCTCCCCACCCCCTGCTTTCCCTTAGTGAAGTGGCTGCCTTTGATTAGATTTGCTAAGATTTAGTTCAGAGGGAATGTATTTTTATTAAACTTTAGAAAAGGAAAAAAAAAAAAAAAAAAAAGAAAAAGGAAGTGTGAGCCTAAAAGAATAGGCATTAATAGGTTCACTGCCAAAATAAACCAAAACAAAATCCACAGTATTAGATCTTTGATGTAATTTCCTTTAATATTTTACTTACTACATAAAAGATAGCAGAATTTTCTGCTCTCCTAGTATCTAAATTTACTTTTTGAGCAAAAGCTTGAATCAAAAAGATAAGACTTCATAGATTTTTGAAGCAGAAGAGGCAATTTATTCTCTACAGTACTTTCCAGAATGAACAACTATTTCTCAGGAGTTTTCAACCAATTATAAAATGAAACATGCCTTCTTATTTTGAACAATATATTCTTCCTATGTGGAACAGATTACTTATACTAAAGGACATGTATCTATTAATAACTATCAGAGCCTAAGAAGAGCTGCACTACATCAAAATACTATTTTAGAAATAAGAACATAATCAGAAAATATTCCAGACAATTACAGTCTTCTGCAATACATTATTAGCTGTAACCTTGATCCCTAACCCTGTTGTATAAAAAAGTTTACCTGTTGTGCATATTATCATCTATCATTTTACAATGTGATTTTTTCCCCCCTCAGATTCAATTGCATATATTGTTTTGATGCTTTTGAAACAGATACACAGTCAGACAGACCAGTTATCTTACTCTTTCCCTGGTAAGGATAAAAAAAATGTTATAAATCTTAGGCTATAGGTGACTTACATAGTTATCTAAGGAAGGAGAAAAGGTTTTAACAGCTTTTTTTTTATTCCATGCTATTTTTTGTGACTGTCAGCATGATAAAAACCTTATTTGTTGTTTGCTGAAAAAAGCTTTGGTCCTGGATTGTAGTTCAAATCTCTGCTTTTCTTGAGAAATCAGGTTTATCTCAATCCATTAAAATTTGGAATAACAATTACAGTTGTAAGATCAAGTGATTAATGTCATCTGTGCATTTAAATGTGCAGTTCTACTGGAACAAAGTTGACTTACAAATGGCATTATGATGTTAAAAATTACGCTTTGAAACAAATCTCAGAGAATACTTCATCTAAACATTTCCACACCTCACACATTCATTATATGATTGTTAGGCTTTGCAACCACTTCCTCAGGTACCCCCTTCCAGTGCTCAACACCCCTTTTGGTGAAGAAGTTTTACCTAATATCCAGTCAGAGCCTTCCCCCCCAGGTACAGCTTGTTGCCATTTCCTCTTTCCTATCCCTTCTTACTTGCGGGAAGAGCCAGACCCTCACCTGGCTGCAGCCTCCTTCCTTCCAGGCAGCTGTAGGGAGTGACAAGGACCCCCTGAGCCTCCTCTCCTCCAGGCTGAACACCCCCAGCTCCCCCTGATGCTCCTTCCCCAGCTCCACCTGCTCCTCTCTGGACATGCAACAGCATCTCAGAGTTTTTCTTGTTGTGAGTGGCCCCAGAATGAACACAGGACTTGGGGCTGAGTACAGGGGATGGTCATTTATTTCTGGTTACATTTCTTCTAATATCCATATGAAATATGTACACTTTCTGTCTGTTTCATTTATAATATGTAGATTTTCTGTTTTTTTCTTTAGTATAGGTACATTAGAGAACACTTTTGTACTTACTGTAAATTGTGGAAAGTTAATGAGAATAGGAAAATAACATAGATAGGAGTACTTCTTTAGCATTTAGAATTAGCCAAAGATATGTCTTAGCTTTCTTACAAGGCTTAAAAGGATGCAAACTATAGGTGTAAGGGAGTATCAGGAATGAGAGAAATAGAGGTATTTCAGGCTTGGTTCTATATGTATAAATTTGTCCTTACACTGTCCTGCTGTTTGGATCTTTCAATAATTTTATAACATTTTCAATGTCACATAATATATTGATTAATAAGACCTACTAATCTTTTTTCATTTCCTTTTACAAAGTTTTAAATATGCTGTATTTTGAGGCTTTTTGCTCAACCTTCCCTGGAATTTGCCCACGCTTTAAGGCTGTATCTGCTAAGGAAAATATTTAACGACTTGCAAATCAGAAATATTTGTAATGCAGAAAATAAGGCAAGTCAAGTTTTCCTGAGTAAATTACATGTAAATGGGTCAATTACATAGTATGAACAAAAATAATAACAACAAAAAGAAGAAACTTTCTCTATTATGATGTGATCCAGAGTATTATAGTGACAAAAGCTAGAAAATTCAAAGATGCAGCACTGGCAAGATACAGCCAAGATACAGACATCAAAGTCTTGGAATTAAATTCCAATTATGTGTCTTCTTTTGCAAAATGACTCTCAGAATTCTGAGTCATCTAATTCTGTGAATTCCTTGTTATTACAGCCCCATCAAACTATTGTAAAGAGGGCTGGTTCTCCTTCAGGACAATTCCATTTTTAACCTGTTAATAGGTTGTTCTATGTGGAGTTGAATTTCTTTGCTAAATATGTGGACTTCAGGCTAAGAGCTAGGCTTTGATTACAACTAAAATAAAACTAATGAAATGAACATTCAATTAAAATGTTGTGTAAGTAAAAATGAATAAAATTATATCTTTGGTGGGACGATCCTCAGTATATTGGTCATTGTGTAAATAAAAAAAGGCAGAAGCCTATTTAGTTTCTAAGGACATAAAGGAGTTTCTAAAAACCTTTATCTTTTCCTGAAAAGGAGATGGAAGATTGCTTCTCTAAAGACTGAAGATTATTAAAAGGTTACTATATGAAAATGATACATGGATGTTTTTGCTCAAACAAGCCAACAACCTTTCCCTCAGAATTCCTCTGCTTCCTGCATCCCTCCATCTGACAGAAGATTTGGTAATAGGAAGAGCCAGAAAAGAGACCCTCAAGCTTTGGGGTCCTGTCAGGGCGTTGAGAGCTGGCAGTGGAAATGTCTGCACTGATTTCTGTATAAGAAACTGTTCCTTCATGCAGTGCCTCATAGTCCCAGCTTCAAGAGGAGCAGCCCTATTTCAAGAAATAGATATACACATAATCATCTCTTCACTCAAACACATTAACTGCTTTTAAGATTATAGACATAGTTCAGAAGCTAAGAAAGAGAAAATGCTAAAGTGTAATTGTGCAGGAACAGAATAAATCTGAGAAAAGGGGGAAAGAAGGGAAAGTAACTACAACAAAATGAAGAAAAAACAATGTGTATGCCTAGAAAAGAAAATAAACCAGCGATGAAATTACTCCTCAAAGATAGGATGCAATTGAAAGTAATGTACCTGGGAAGCATTCCAGTCAGATGACCAAAATATTCACTTAGAGTCAGCTGAAGAAGGAAAGAGAATCACACGAAAGGTGGATCCTGGCAATAACTTTTTTGGTGTGAGTTTCTGTTTGGTTTTTTTTCCTCTTTGCAATCAGGAGGAAATGGAAGGGAAAAGGATTACCTTAGGATTTATAAATGAAAGTGAAATTAATGAACTTGCCTTAAAACAGCAAACAGATTATTCCACTGCATTTCCTTTAGGTTTGACTTACAATTTGTATGAATTGGGTAATATTTGAATTGACCAGTTAATCACTCTAAGTCATAGAGGGGGAGAGATAGTAGCTTATTTTAAAATGTCTATTTTAATATTATATATTAATTGGGGGAAAAATCTAAAGTTAAGACTACCTTTAACCAGTACAAAACCCCAGTGATTTCTCTGTTCTACATCTTAAAAAAGGATTTCAAAGCCACACATTAACTAATGCTATATCAGATAAGTCAGTGACCTAAATATACTCTTTTTGAGAAGGATGTGATATCTTACTCATCATTCATTCACCTAGCAAAACTGATTGTAGTGCTGAAGATTGTATGTGTGACCTATTACTGCATATATAATGGCTATCATTTCTGTTCTGTGCAGATTATGAATCAACCTTTAAATCAATTTTTTGCAAAGCTAAGTGGAAACCAAGCATAAGATAAATATCTGTCCATCAATTTCAGGTGATACACACTCAAATGATGTTGGTAGAATTGACAAGACAGCTTTTAGTCTTTAAAGGAGCATGCCTGGGACACCACTTTTAAATTACTACAAGTGTTTCAGGTGGCCCCCAGAAGTTATCTGCACATGACTTCTCTTCAGGGTGCAAGCGGAGTGTGCCAGAAGCTGAGCCAGCACTGTGATGACCATGCCAGAACTGGCACATCACCCCATTTTTAGCAGTGTGTTAGTGCTGATTTCCTGGCTGTGGTACCCTGTGCCTTTGCCTTCTTCACCCACACAGCAGCCCCGGGGAGCCTCTCACAGGCTGTGACACTGATAAAGGAAAAGGGCCTGCAGTGGTCAAAGCCCATCTGAAAACACCAAACATGTGCCTCCAATGCAAGTGCTTTTGGTACCTAACATAAAGGTTTTCATTGTTGGACTTGATGGAAAATGATCTACTATTTCTGAATTACACTTTTACAGTCTTTTTGGGGTTTACTCAGATGATACATTGATGTTTTATGGATTTTTGTACTTTGTAGACATGCAGAAAAATGAAGACTGTGCAGCACCAGATACAGAAGATTAGACACAAAAGTAGTTATAACAAAATATATTTAGGAGTGAGTTTATTCAGTGAATTTGCTACTCGGTTTTAAGTAGCTCTATGCTACACTATACTTTTGGAGTAAGGTTTTTGGTTCCATTACTGGTATATTAATTTCAGCCATCACATCTCTCCTTTTTGACAGGCTGTAAATAAGTTTGATGATTGATTTTAAAATATTTGGAAATATGCAAGCTGAAAAAAATTTAATGGTGCAGAATAAGTTTTCCAATAACAATTTAAATGCCCTGGAAATTAAAGGAAGTTTATAAATTCAGTAAAAGAAGTGTGTAAATTCAGCACATTTTACAGAAAATGGATTTCTCCAATTGTAAATACATTAGTCAAAGTTTAAAAATTATTTAAAACTTATTTTAAAAAACACCAAAAAACAAAACCTCACAATACCTGAAACCTTGTGTAGTCAGATTTAGCCTGAAGTAAATTTTTATGGCTAAGTAATAAACAATTGAAAATAGGTTATATAATAAAAGTGCTGACACCATCTTAACTACATCCTGGAGTTACAAAGAGCGATGCTATAATGAGTCAGACTCATTGTGTCTTTCTCATCCATGGCTTCATTTTTAGAAGTCCTATACTGCTGATGGCCCACATTTGCATTACATAAACTTTTGTGATGAAACATCCTACCATTTCATCTGAAAACTACGGAACAGAGAACATTTTTTATTTAATTAGTTCTCAGTTTGCCTAAAGGCTTTAGGAACCAGAAATTTTGCAGGCTTGTTTTTACAAATTAGTTGTGAAGTAGAATCTGTCTTTTCTGTTTCTCCATCAAGGTAATGTGCTTGGCTCACATTTATCTGGTTTTGGGTTTTGTTTTTTTTTTTCCTAATGAGCTATTTCTGATAGTCAGCTGCTTTTTTTGCTGTATAGTTCACTGAGGGCACCATGTTATCTGCATTATTCATTACTCCAACAGTGGCATACCTTGGTTAGAATCTAAACAAAAAACAGTTTCTAGGCATAACTCTAAGTCTTCTATAAAAATCATGAATTATGTAATGCACAAATCTCTTCACAATAACATCACTTCTCTCTCTGTCATACCAGCTATTTTTATTTAATATTGCTCATCTGCCATATGGACTCCTGTATCCAAGTTAATTATGAAACTGAAGTATGGCAATACACTCTGAATCTGTAAAATAATTGTCCAATTAAAACTATTTTAGAACACCTCACATACAAAATAATTTTATACAATTTTGCACATCAAGAAAAAGAGTTTTTTTTTAATCACCAAAACATTACACAAATACCCATATTTGTAGATGTTCAGAGTGCTCCTCATGGAATTAAACATGCCTCAGTGAACAAATTGGGTCATTGTTTGAGAAAGCCACAGTAGATACATACAGCTACTGCAGAAGAAATGTCAATAAAGAAAGAGCTACGTAACACTTTATTCCTGATTGCTAGTTCTACTATTCTTAGTTTATTCTTAATGTTACATATGTATGCTGTATGCTGTTGAAATGGAAAGTATGTGGAAAAGTATTCTGAGCTTTTAGACTCATTCTATGATTCATATTGCTGAAATTTAGGAAGTTTTTTTTTCCTATGAACAGGAGGGTGATTTGCCTCCAGGAGGAAAAATATCATATGGTTAGACAGGTATTTGTTATGATGAATTAAAGAAATCATTCATGATGGCACCTAGCACACTTTCTGCTAAAGCATAGGAGCATGATATGTAGCACATTGGAAATCAGCATAAGCCATAGTTGGTAAATAGCCACATACTGCTTGCTGGTTTGACATTTGCTGAATGCTGCATATGACTCTGGCTATTTAAAGAGTGCTCCTTAATAATGAAAACATAGACCTGCCTTCAGAAATGTCCTGCAAAGGACACTATTCCTATCATGTGAAATGTGCATTAACATTATTATTTTCATTATTATTACATCCACATTATCAGCTGCATTTTGTTTCTGTTGTTAATTTAAAGTGACCAAAGTCTTACCATAACACTTTGTAACATCCTTGTCACAAAAAGGGATTTTTTTATTCCAGCATGAATCTGTCCTAATGTTTTGCTGCATCCCTTCATAGGGACCAAGTCCTCACTTTTGAAAAGACTTGGATCAAAGACTCTGGGAGAATGCACACTGATAACCACAATTATATTCTCACAAAACTCCGATAGTTCATTAGAAACTATGCTGAGCCTTTTCCTACGTCGTCATCACTTGACAGTTTATTCATAATAACACAATGAAGGTGTAAAATGTGTCCAGAGAGAGAATCAGGAGGAAAGGGATGGTACTTCCCATGTCACAAATGCCTAGTTACTGTGTGTTCTCTCCATATTAGGAAAATTACTGAGTGCATCTCTAAAATGGCTAATTTTATTTTCCTAACCTAATTGATAGCTTCCTTTTCTTGGGAGGCCAATTAATAATATAGTTGGAAAGTATCTTGTGAGAGTGAAGAAAGGCAGAAGTCTCTGATGAAATGAGAAATGTTTGAAATAAAGTACTGATGATGTAATGCATGGGGTCATTTATAAGCCTTGGTTCTATCTGTCACTTTGATTAAGAGGTGCAGAACAACACATTTAAATGTGTCTGTAAGACTACAAGCATCATCAAATACTTCTAGTAAGATCCTTAACATTGCTATTAAAACACTTGATCAATGAAAGAGAAAAAAGATATAAAAAGTTTTACAAATGATCCAAAGGCAGAGAGACATTTTAAATAATGAAAAAGAGTGGTTGCTCTTGCTGCATGATTCTCTTTGTTTTTGAAATGGAGTATAAAAACGTAATGCACCTCTAAATAATGGCACATATTAACAAAGAAGGATACTTTATAGAAAGAGTAACTATCCAAGAAGTAGTAACATTGAAAAAGGAGTGTTATTATGAGAGATAAGCAGATTTACTTGATTTCACGTAACAAAAGGCAATACATACGTAAATGAGATATTTGGTCAGCTTAGGCACTTATTTTGCACTCGTCTTACATTTTGAGTAACACTTTTCATTTTATTGTCAGCATTCTCCATTAAAAAAGGATGATACAATTTGCAAATAGTGCATAGAAAACACAGGTAAATGCTGTTTTACTGTGATAAACAGATGAGATAGATACTGTTTAATGCCTTTAATAAAGATGAGTCAAAACGTGCCCTCAGCAAGCACAAAGTATGAAGAGCTGGCAATATCCTGAAGGGAAAGGCTCAACAGACTGAAGAAATGGCCTGCCAAAAGCCTCTCAAAGGTAAAGGCAAAGTCCTGGACCAGGAAGGGCATAAGAAAAGCAACAAGATATGCTGGATGACAACTGGGTAGAAAGCAGCAGGACAAAAGGACATGGAAGATCCCACTACACAAGAAGAAGTACATGAATCTGTAATTTGTCCTTGTGACAAAGAAATGCAACCGCATTAGCAAAATTTAATTGACAGCAGGTGAAGGGCAGCAAGCTCTCCCTCTTCTCAGCACCTGTAAGACTTATCTGCAGTATCATGTCCAACTCCAGCAGCGTGGGACAAAGAGCACATTTTGTGTGGAAGAAAGTTTGAGAGACCATTCCCTAACTGAGGTGGTTAAAGGAGGATTTTATTCCTGTCTTAAGCCACGTGGAAGGTCATGGAGAAGATTTTTATCAGAAGTGCACGATGTTAGGATGAGAAGGTTGGGCACACATTGCAACGTAAGAAATGTTGAGAAGATACTAGGAAAAAGAATTCAGAAGGGGGCTGCCAAAACCTGAAACTGGAGTTCAGTGACTGTGGAATCTCTATCCCTTGAGATTTTCACTACACATCTGGGGCAACCTGATACAGATTATCTCTACTCTGAGCTTGAGATCAGGCCAAAAGATACCCAGAGTTCATTTGCATCTTATGTTCCACTATGAAATTATTGCAGATGTGGGAAACAGACATTATAGATTTTCAAAGAACTGACACTATTAAGTTGTGTACCTCAGAATGGCTGCAATTTATAAATATTACAGAAGGAACAAAATGTTGGCAATTGAAGACACTGGATCAGAGGAGAGATAGATTTTGGAAGCTAGAGCTGGATATTTGGTCTAGATACAACATACATGTTTCTAATAGCACAGATAATTAACAACTGGAAAAACATTGTGGTGGAGAACTTCATTAATATAAATCTTTAAATAGATATTAGATTTTTTTTCTGAAAGATAACCTGTGGTTCAAATGGGGAAATAGTTCAGGGAAATGCTATGTTTTCCTTTAAACAAGGGGTCTCATTATGTGATCACAGATGTTCTTCTGGCTTTAGAGAAAATGAATCTGTGATCCCCAAGTCATTCTTTAACATCATAATGTATATGACACACATGTTCCAACTGAGCGCTGCCTTCTTCAAAGTGATCCCCTATGGATTGTCTATGGATTGTCCAGGACAAAGATAAAGACAAAGAAAGCTTTTGAACATGTCTGAATTGGAGCTGTCTTTCCTATCTTTTAATCTAAAGGAAAATAACATATCAAATGGGTAGCTCTGAGGTCAGAGATTTTCTAGAAGCTACTATTACAGATATTCTCCCTAACTCTGAGCCACTGGCACAGTCAGCTGTAATTACCAGCAAGGTTATTATGCATCAACAATGACAAGCCTGTATTTCTACCAACAAATACTTGAGCTTTAGGGGTATCCTAAATTAGCTTTTTTTTCCCCCTTGAGACTTTGAGAAACAGAGAATACTTTGGACAATGAATGAAATATCCAGTACAGAAAAATGTATGTAACAGAAGCAGTGAACATATTTCTGTTGAAAAAGAGAGTGTGACAGGCTTATTTCGAAAATATGAATAAAATTCCACACCAAATTCTGTTGAATATTTGAGCATTGATATTTTTACTGTAGGACCAGAATACTTTCTATGCTTAATAGGCATTCTCCAGCTCTTGAAATAAGTTTACGGTTTTTTTTCAGAAAATGCGGAGTTCAATATATAGATTGGTATGTTAGAATTCTCTTTGATGTACTAACTGTCTTTTTACTGACCATTATCTGTCTGTAATAAGGGGTGTGAATTCATCTCATATACACCTTTCCCAGGCTGGCATGCTTTCAATATACATTGCACAGGCATAGCAGTGTGTTTTAAGCCATTAACCTGTTATGGTAGAGCATTATCCAGCTCTAATGTGAGTAGTATTGTTATAACTTACCTCCATGTGTTTGACATATGGAGAAAACTTATTTTTTTCTGGTAGATTGCATATGCAGTGATAAATTCCACCTGAATTTATTTGACAAGGGACTGATCTGAAAATAGTTGCTGGGGGCCTCTTTCATCTCCTGTAAAACTCACAAGAGATGGAAGTGAAAACTGGATAAGATTCATCTAAGGAAAGGGTGGTTAATAACATGCATCCCCGATTACAAGGAAACAGCTAAAGACTTTATTTGAGGCTTTTTTATTTTCTAAATCCAATAAAAACAATATTAATAGTTTCGATTACGATTTTTTTTCTGTAGTAAATGAGAAATTTTGTACAACTGATGTAATACGATGTCAAATAAACAATACTGCAGGTCCTCCAAGATGAAACTCTCATTGTTAATCCTAGGTATTCCAAAGGGGCCTACATTATCAGGTCTTTATATTTTGAGCTAATAGAGGCATAATACTAGAGCAAAGCAACAATGGAAGAATATACAGTCCCTTGTGGCTGCAATTGAAGCTCTAAAACCCTGTTTTTCATTTTTAAACTGTTCCTCTGGGCATAGGTAATGTTCAAAGAAGCATTTTAAAGAGAAAATGAAACTCTAAAAGCTTTAAAATGCAGTTGCAGGAAACCCAAGATGTTGTCTGTGACAACTCCTGTCTTACTGATAGTCTTATGGGAAACAGCAACATTCAGAGCTGCTCTTGTTACACTACAACACTTTAGAGAGGTGGACCATGCCTTTCTAGAGGACCACTGCAGCTTTGAAAAATCAAAGTCCTTGCCATGCAAACAAAAAATCCAAACTATATTTGAGAGTTTATTCCAGCTGGAACACCAGAGCTTTTGAAGGCAAAGGAAAAAAAGAAAAAATAAAATGTAGCAATGTTGAGCATATAAAGCAAGTGGAAACAGGAAGAAATCTGTTCAGCTTGTGACACTCTAACAAATGACACTGATTGTGCAATGTCTATGCCCAGAGCTGGGTGAAGAGCTGAGGACAGGGACTGCACAACAGGCAGGTGCCTGAGCCAACATGGACTAGAAGTGGACATGGATGCAGACAAAACCTTTCAGATCTTACAGTTGTGTCTGGTTTCTGGGTGGAGCTAGTCAAGTATTGCCAGATCATGAATGTTTATTCCTAATTTCTATCTTAAACATAATTTGTGAATAAATAAATGAAAAGGAATCTTGCAAGTTTTGGATTTACAAGCTTCTTGAGATTTCTGAGTAATTATTAAAACACTTGAAAACTGTAGAAATTAGAAACTTTCACTATTTCTCAATTCAGATCACAGATCACCTTCTTTAGATCATCCGGATTCCACTGGGATCTTTCACAGTCTGACATCATTCTCTTGCCCCTTTGGTACAGATTGTTAGTCTTCAAAATCAACTTAAAGCAGTCTTCATTTTTTTTTCATCTTTATAAAATCTTACTTAAAGAAGAAATTCAGTTAAATGCAGAATTCACTTACAGAGTGAATGAGAGGAAGATGTATCAACAACATGATCATAGATGTCTCATTTCCTGGGGAAAAGATGGCAGTGATGGTAGAACAGTTTTTCTGAATCTAAAATGAAACTGGATAGAAAAAACTTTGAGGCAAACTCTGTTTCAAAAAAATCCAAAATTTAGAAGTGATCTTTAAATTTTTTCCATCCTAAATAAATCCTAATTTATACATGAATCTCTGTACAGCTGTAGATGTGTAAATGAAAGTTAGTCATAGATACCTGAAATGTAAAGTTTCCATTAACTGTACAACCAGACAAAAAGAAATAAAAAGTTGGGACTCAGGAGCATTTTCTGCAAGGACACACCATTATAGGATAAGAATTTCAAACTGAGATAGAGGGGGAAAAATCCTCTGAAATACGTTTATCAGTGAATGACCCTGATCAGCTGTGCTCCATCTGAGGAAGATCATTACTGCAGACGTCAGGGTAGTGTAGGAGACAGGTTAAAAAATGGGTTTCAGATTATTGACACTTACTTTTTATTAAAGTTTATTTACAGCTGGGGATAAGAGAACATAGGCCCAGAATTATGGAACTTTTTAAAACTCCAGAGATGATATCTTTGAAAACCTTTGCAAAATTCTTAAAGTTTGTATTTTTTGCATTAATCCTATCTGAATGGATGTCTTTCAAATCCAGTGCTCTAATTCTTTCAAGTTATTATATTTTAATGTATTTTCATTTATGATCTGTTTTCTGCTGAATTTCTATCAAAGCCTGAGCCTTTCTTGAGCAAAGGATGTGCTTAAAATCTTTGCTAAATAAGGAAAGGATTAAATAAGTGTAATGATTTAAGTTCTCTGTCTAGTCAGGATTTAAAAGGCAATATCTAGTGTATAGCTGCCTGCCCAAAGGACAGACACTATTGGAATTGCACTTTGAAATGTACAGCTCACCTGCAACTATTTTCTGTTTCTTTATAAATCTGAGAGTCTCACAGATGCCGATGACTGATGCCTGAAGGTGTGCATAAAATTAAAATGCACCCTTGTATTCCTGAAGGGACATAGTCTTCTCTAATCAATTGGAAAAGATAAAAGAAATCTGTAAAGCTCTAACTCTTTTAAAGTGAATCTTGCTTTAGGAGGGAAAATGGAGTATATTTAGTCACAGACTCAGCACTAAGGAATGGAAAAGCACACTGGTGATGGTTGACTACTTTCAACAACAAATCTAAAAAAGCAAGTTCTAAATACTGATTCCTTGGGAATTTTCTCAGCCAGCTGCAGCTGATAGTTATGTCTCAAACATTTGTATTTTATTAATAAATATTCAATAGAAGAAAGGCCCAGGTGCCCCCAGAACACATTCCTGTTCTGAAAAGTTGATGTAAGAATATGTATTTTTGTTGATAGTTTCTGAAGGAGGTTTAGAAATAATGACGGAAATAAAATACTATTAAAAATCAGACATAGTAATTCTTACTGCTAATCATAATAATACTTTACATCACTGTCCTCATCCTGAGCTGTTTTATTGAGCCTCCTTTTAAAAATAGGTAATTCTAGTTTAGAACTTGCATACAATTCTGTCAAAAGACATGAAAGGATGAAGAAAGCAAAGTGTTGTCCACTGGAGCCTAAAATGCTGAAGGGACCAACATTTAAAAAAAATCTTCAACAAATTATAAATGTGAAAGGGAGCTAGTGAGTCTGTCAAAAATCACAGAATCATAGAATGGCTTGGGTACAAAGGGCCTCAAAGATCATCCAATTCCAACCCTCTGCCATGGACAGGGAAACCTCTCACCAGATCAAGGTGCTCAAATACTACAATACAGCAGGGAAGAAGATGCAGAATACATCCTGATAGGCCCATGTTGCAGTTTTGAGTTTTGAGAACCCTGTTCTCTGTTCCAGTGTTCCTTAACAAAAGAAATAACTTCCTGAAAATGATTGTGTCCCTTTCATTAATGATTGTAAATTCCCCATATAAAACACGCACGTAAGTGCAAATACTGATATTGACATTTGGAAATACTGAATGTGTAAATAATTAAGTCCATAATTATTAAAGCAACTAGTTCCTGAATTCTAGCTTCTGTGCTCCTTTTGGAAGGCAGTTCCAGAAACATGTTATTCTAATAGTTTAGAATACTCTCAATTCCAGTTAAATACATTTACAGTCATCACCATTTCTTTCCTAGTGACAGCATTGTGCTTTAGCTTACAGTATCACTGCTCAATATTTACTCCTACAATGTGTTTTTTTCAGACAGAAATCATATGTCCATGCAGACTTCAGTTGTTTTGCTCAGTTAAACCATCCTGACTCTAAAAATCTTGCTAAACAGGCTCCCCAGTCTACTGATCATTCTTGAAGCCTTGCTCTGTACTTTTTCACATTTCAGATGACTTTTCTTGGACCTCAGTACTATTGCAGAGCCAAGTAAGTGTTCAGATGATGTCTCCCTAGGTTCTAATGGAATGTCTGCTGTGGAAATTCTGAGCTCCACAAATTAGAGTTCCTGAAGCTTGTTGATGTAATACCATCAGAGGAGATATTACAGAGGGTAGAGAAAGAAAAAATCTAATTTATTTATAGCTTTAAAGAGATGTTTTATCACTAGATTTACAGACAATAAGTATCAGTAGGGATAATTCACCGTTGTTTCTTGTCAAACTTGAGTGAGGACTATGATTTTATTTTATAATTTGAAGAAACAGTCCAAAATAATATACTTCAAAGTATATGGCAGGGTTTCTATGCTATGCTGTAATTCTTCCCATCTCTGTGGAACCTAATTATTGTTGGCTTTGAGACTGTAGTCTAAGAAATATAATTTTGGAAAGACAAAAATCCAGATTTTATCTCAGAAAAACTGTTGTCTTTTATTTTAGTGAAAGGAATGTTCAACCTGTATATTTGAAAGGAAAATCCATATGTGAATCAAAAAGAATGGACAAAAAATTGAGACAGTCATTTCAATAGATTTACTTTGTCAATTTTCTTTAAAGATAGAAAGATACCATCATAGTGTAGATCAGGCCTACACAAAGTGATCTAGTATCTGATAAAATATATATACCTGCAGCAGATAAGTATTTTTAGAGAAATATAATGTACAGCACAAGGCATGGTAGGTAAACATACAAATTATCTTTTGATACTGAATCCAAGTTTATGTCAATAGCTAAAGAAGGACATTTTGCAGCTCTTGGTTCACTGCAATATTAATAGTTTCTTTTTCTTAAAAATGCAATTCAGTTCAAATACAAATGCTGGAGTACACCAGCACATTATTTAATGATCTGTCTTTCAAGACAAGCTTTTGTCAATGCAGTACATCAGCTGCTGCAGCTGAGACCAGGACATTTTTTTTGCACAGAGCTGAAGGGAATACTCTTGATCCATTTCAAGCATTATTTGACACATTTCAGAATCACAGAAGAGGCAGTCAAGCTCTGAACTTTCTCAGCTTATGCCTTCTATCAAATGAGAAGAGGGAACAGTTTTTTTCTTTTTCTTGCATACTTTTGTAACCCACCAACTGTTTAGCTTAGCTGGTAGGCACACAAATCAATATTTTTTTCATGATGATACCTACCATTTTCTGTGGATATTATCTCTTTTCTCCTTTAAAAAAATCTCCAATTTCAGCATGTTTTTGCCCTAAGCAGAGTCATTTTATTAATTTCATTGATCTTCATGTTTGGTTTGGGGTTTTTTTTAAAGGTCTTCAATTGCAGGATCTCTTTTGAAGAACACTGTTTATTTACTCAGTAAACGAGGCTGGTGAGCACAGATACTGTGGCAATGAGAGCCAGGAACAGCTTGCCAGTGGACTGGCTCAGCAGTGCACAGAAGCTACATTTGAGCTGCTGAGGGGTAGATCTTCAGCTTGCATAAATTGTCATGGCTCTTTTGAAATCAGCACTACAGTGATAACTTTGAACATCTGAGGCTCTGCCCCCTAAGCCTGAAATGGATTCAGTGATGCCATAGACTGAAATTACTATTATTATTATTATTATTATTATTATTGAAATTTGTTTTTCTCAATTCTTCTACTGCTTGAAATTTATTGATCATTTTCTGCCTATATCATGTCATGCATCCAGCATTGTTTCCTACAGTGTGGCTCTTCCTTGTCTTCTCACTGTTCCCATTGTTTCAGCCTACTTAGAAGTATAGAGTACATTACTTATCTATACTCCACATTGTTTTGCATAATATTTGCTTTTTTTAAATTTATTTTTTTATTTTCACTTGGTTGGCAAACACAATGTTAGGCACATTGTGGGTCCTCAAGTTGCACGTTACTAAATAACAGGGACAGGTCGGGATGAGGGAAGAACAAAGGAATTCTTTCAGACCTGACAGAGCCACTAAGGGATCTTTTGTGAGGGGTCCTCCAGTTGCTGATTGTATTTCTCTTCTGCAGTTATCATTCAGTCCTGTGAATCATGCAGATACCCATGACCAGAAGATGTGGGACTCTGACATCTAACAGACTTCACTGAACAGCCTGGAAGGCTTCTTTGTTATTCAAAGCATGAGGTGAAGGACAAGCAGCAAAGCACCTGCCCACCAGCCACAATGTGCTGGACAAGTGACAATGGGCTGGAATCAAAGGCTGCAGATCCTGAATGGCCCATGTGAATTCAGGAGAGAGCTTTCACAGGTTCATCAATAACTGGCCAAAGAAAGCCCTCTAGAAGCTACATGCCATTTCAAGGGGTTCTGAAAGATATTCCATTTCGGACATTTAAAATAGATTTTGCATATTAAAAAATAGATTTGCAGCTCACCAGAATAGATTGCATTAAGCCAAAGAAGTGGAAATTGAATAGGCAGGTTTCTCAGTATTTTCTCACTAAAATTTCAAAAATATTACAATATTTGAATAGATTCTTTTGGAAGAATAATGGTAGTGGAAAGGCTAATTCTTAATTGCTGTTTTACTTACCATTGAAGACAAGTGATTGATAAATACAGAATGAAATGTTTAAAATAGAATTCGCCCCACAGTAATAAATTACTCAGACTGAACAGTGTTTTAAAAGTGATCAGTTATTTTCTTTGCATATTCTTCTAAGCACCAAACGATTACACATGAATACATTGCTAGGAATATTAAGAATAAGTGTCTGATCCTGAAAATAATGTGGGCATGCAAATAAGTACCTATACTTATGTCAGCTGAGGTCAGTAGAAGCAGTCACAGGTGTGGTTGTTATGGTACATGTATGAAGAAGTAGCTGTGTGGTGGTATCTGAAACAAGCATCACTACTGCAAGGTTCAGGGAAAAAAAATCTATCACTGTGCCTGTAGTTTTCCACTGATGTGGATGCAAGTGTTCTTTCAGTGCACCATATTTATCTGCACTCAGCTCAGTGTCACTAAACAGACAGAGATATAAATGCACGCCTTTCTTTTAGAAACCTCAACCCAAACATCTGTGCCTGCTATAGAAGTACAATTCTCCATTAAGGACTGACAATATATTGATTAAAACAAACTTAAAATGGTGCAATTTACTGTGGATACTCCCCAAATGACTGGATTATGAGTATCTTCAAAGACTTTCCATTTCTCTCAAAGATAAAGAATTTATAATACTATCTATAACAGTGATGTCTGCACTAAAATATATATGGCAATTGCAATAATGGCTGCAGATTAATGCACTACCTGGAGGTTATCTACCAAGAAAGCTAAAGCAGGTTGGCATATATCTGGTCAGCAGTGCTTCCACTTTTATCAGGTAAAAATGCCCACTGGCCTTGATCGTTACCTCATAATTACATTTTAAATTTAATAAAGTTACCATTGTTAATTGCAGTATTTAATCATCGAATCCTTATATTTTAATATTTAAAAAAACAAAAATAAAAATATGCACCAGCAAAACTTGTCTCAAAATCAAAACAAATACAAGGATTTGCTTTCATTAACTGAAATCAACTAAGCTCTTTTATCCCTTTCTTCCACTGCAATAAAAGACGACCTGAGCCCCCTTTGAAACCAGCGCAGTGTGATCTGAAGAATAAAAAATGTTGATTGACTCGCACTGCATGCAATAATTTGAAATGGGCATAATCTTTTCAGGTAAAAATGGAACTGTGCACTGTGCTGTATGTATGAACACGGACCCTCCCCACCGCCCAGGGCAGGCAGCAGAGTGTGGATGGTCTGTAATGACGGCCTGGCAAACATGACAGGATCATTTTTTCCACAGTTTTCAGCTAATCTGTAATGTCACGCTCACACCGCTACATTTTCTGCATCTGTACGAGCCCCGCTGCCGCTCCCCCAGCTGTGGGGCTTGTCCCCAGCACTGTGCTGCTGCAGGGATGCAGGGATGCAGGGATGCAGAGCTCACCCCTCAGCCCCAGCCGGGTCTGCGGCGGTGCCGGGGGCAGAGCATCACCGCGGGCATCGCGGAGAGACGCTGCTGCTGCTGCTGCTGCTGCTGCTCTGGGGGCAGCGCAAATTTAACACTCCTGCGCACTATCGTGTTTTATCCCTTATTAATATTGCAGAAAAATAATCTGAAGGTCAGGGCCAGACACGGGCAGGATCCCCCACATGGAGTGCACGGGTGTGCCTGTGGCTCCAGCAGCTGCAGCAGCTCGTGTCCTGCTCTAATGCAGATCTTACAGCCTGGAGAGAGGCTGCAGATTTGGCTTTTCTGTTTGTGTTTCAATAGCTCTGTATTCTCAGGTCTCATCCTTGTTAGCTTGAAAAAATGACAAGGCTCAGGAGTCGTGCGTTTTGGAAAGTTCATTTTCTTTTTTTTTTTTTTTTTTTTTTTTTTTTTTTTTTTTTTTTTTTTTTTTTTTTCCCTGTTTGAATCCTTTTTTATAGGTAATTTGCTCAAAATTCCAGATGTAAAATTCATCTTTACCCATAGAGTCTAACAGTAAAAGAAAGAGAGATGAGGAACAGGTACAGATGTTCTATTCACCCATTCAATCACTGAAATTATTGCATGTGACATAATCCTGTACACCTATGAAATATCAGACTTTTCATTCACAGAGATAAGTATTATGCTGCAGAATTTTCTCTTCTGCAAAATATGCTGCTTCTTTTAAGTGAAAATATCTATTCCTTCTAATTTTCAGTGAAGCCAGTTTAAAAACAGTATAAATAGATGAGCCTTTTAACAATATATTTAATTGGAAAATAAACATTAAAATGGGAAAAATTAAAGCATTTTTTTCAATAATATTTGAATTTGAAAAATTAAATATCTCATGTCGTGGTTGTAAAAATACTTTGTTGATGCTGGCATTTCTAAAGTCTGTTCATAACTGAAAGGTTTTGAAACCATTTTGGCTTTACACAATCTTAACTCAAAATTTTCAGAGAGAATTTTTTCACAGTTCACTCCATTTTTACTTGTAGATAGTAGAATTGTAGAATATTAACTGGCACAGCCTTGACTCTTTTGTTTTCTTTTGCTTTTTTACCAGTTAAATTTCCAGGCTTTAACTTTATATTTTTGTGTGCTATAGTTTGGTTTCCAGAATAATTTAAGTACCGTCTACATAGCAGATTATCTCACTCATTGCAACGTTAATGAATGCAGTATTCTGCTCTCTTTCCTGTTTCCCACTTGTCTCTTGGGCAGACATGCTGCCTTGTCCCTGTTTGGCTGTTTTGAGACCCGTGTCAGTATAGCTGGTGTGCTACAGTGTTAGTCTAAACATTGCTTTTTGAAAATATGGACATAGAGAGGCATGACTTGGAGGGAAATGTCACAATGGGTCAGATACATGGATCTTAGAGCAGGTGATAGTGCCCAAGCAGCCTGCAAAAGTAAGGGGCTGCTAGTTTCAGCAGTGCCTGATTATGTCTCACAGGTAGGAACCTGTAGCCAAACCAGAGATAACATTTCTTGCAAGAAAAGCATGACTTCATGACAGGGAAAATGTTTTTTCTGTTAAACTCTGTAAAGCTCATTGTATAACAGAGATATTATGTTTCACTGGTCTCAATCAGTGCTATTCTCGTTAAGGGCCTCCAGTCTTACCCCCGGCAAAGATTTCACTGCAATTAGTCTGTTTAAACAGAGCCATTGAGAGTTTTCTTTGTCACAGAACTTCTGGAACAGGCCTTAAGGCATCTCTGTGAGAGCCAAAGGATAATAATTTCACTACACAGCAGCATATTCCAATTACAGTATAATTAAACCAAATGTTGAAGCCATATCTGACAATTGGTCAATGGAAAGCTGAATCAGAAAGCCCTGAAACATTTGAAATTACAGGTTGAATGTTAGGGTAGAATTTTGGGCTGAGGTCTGCACGACAATATGTAAAGCTGGATTGGCTGCTGATGGAATCTGTGGAGCAAGTGCTAGAAGAGATCTCTGCCTCACTTTTGTGAAACACTGAGTGGCCATCAAATGCCATGGAACTGACGATTTCTCAAAGCAGCAAAACTCCACTAAAGGACTGAGAACTCACGAGATGCTACAGGTCATCTTCCTGCATGAGAGTCTTCTAATAGACATGAGGAGGATGGAAATACCTCAAAGATCCACCCTTGTAGGGTTTAACACAGAGTAGGAGAAGTTTGTATGGTCAGAGCTCTTGTGTATATTTATCAATTGCCTTAACTTCTACTTTTTATTACTGAAATGTAATTCAATATCAGGTTATCAACATGGCGTTACATGCATACCACCTTAGCTAAAATGATCTTCTTAATAATGCAGTCATATACTGATTTTCTTCACTTATAGCCATTAACTTCATTTGATGACCTATCTAAATGATTGCATCTGCACAAAGATACAGTTCTTATAATTATTCAGAAATTAAAGCCATCCCACTCCTCCAAAAAAACTTAGAAAGATTTTTAAATTTTTAATATTTTTAAATGTCTAGAAAAATGTCTTGCACTGTAAAAAGATATTCTAGGCACTACATCACCAAAGATATTTTTAAAAGATTATTCAATTAATACATGACCATATTTGAATATTTCATGCACTTACAGAAATATTTAATGGATTAGATTCAATGAAGTTCTAACAGTGAGTAGAAATAAATTATTGCATCCTTTCTGTCAAAGCAATTTCAGATTTTGTATTCATCCTCTGTTGAGCCTTTTAGCTTATTTCAGTTTTTAAATCACACACAATAGAGCTTTAGGGGCCTGCATCTCTGTGATTTATAATACAAAGGAACAATTATTTCTGCAGGTAAAACTGTGCTTTTTGGAAAAGGTAAGATAAACAGATGTGCTTAAAGCATCCTCAGAAAATCATGGAGAAATGGCTAAATGTATTACAAATAGCAATAATAATAAAAAAATACAGCCATCAACTGTCTAAAGTACTTTGTGAACATTTACGTGTCTACTTCTACGATTCAAGTGCCTATAAAAAACCTGAGAACAGAAAGCCAAAACCTTTTGGATAATCCCTTAAGCCCCCAAACAATAAACAGGAACAGGTTCTGACATGTAATTTATCAAGCTGTGAAGTTTCTATTCTTATGAACAAAAACCTAGTAAAACAAAAATAAATTAATAATGTGAGCACAGTCTTGGGAAAAGTTGAATTTCTAAAAAAAAAAAAAAAGCTTTGGCATCCTTTCTTCAAGTCCTTAAATCAAGGCATTTAAATTAGACCAATAATAAAAAATGTTTTAAATGCACACAGATGAACACAGAAAAAAATCTTTAGATATATTCCTTGACTTTATAAGAACTTCTGGAATTACAAAGGTTTCCTTGTCTGACCTAAAATTTTCTTTGGCAAAGGTTTTACAAGCATTAATATTTACTCATTTATATGCAGCAGAAAAAAATGCCTGTAGCATTCCAGAGTGTGAACACTATATTAACTACATTCTAAATACCCATAAATATTACAGGATTGGTAAAAAAGAAGCTGTTAACACTTCTCAGAAGATTCTTTTTCTGGTCTATGTGAGTCTGCACCATGCTCAGTGTTTTTTTGGTGGTATTTATAGTATTTCCTGCTAAACAAATCAACAAAACCATCACAGGAACAGCTGTCTTTTGAGATTAATTGTTATATACACTATTAAAATGAAGAAAAAGTATAGCCAAAATTCCAAGTTATTTTTCAAAAAAAGCTTTAAGGACTGTTCTCTTCACACAAATAAATGCTTCATAGTTTGTAGGAATTTGGGTCAGTACAGGTTCTCCAATGTCTTTTACCTAATCTGTGTATGTGTGTAAGGAGTTGTTTATTTGTTTATGTGCTTGTTCTATGCATCCCAATCCTAATGCTCGTGTGAAAGCTCCAATAACTGGACTTGTGCTTCAGATTTAGTGTAGCTTACCCTCTCATTTCTAAGCTTCAAGATAAAATTACTCAAGTTAGTTTCCTTGAAAGAAAAATATGCAATTTGATTTTCTCTCAGAGAAAAGTGCTCTAATAACTTATGGTTTTTCAAAAGAAAACCTGAGGTGTGCAATTTTAATGATGGTTATACTTCAGAAGTAATAACTTTTCTGTTACTTTTGGACACGTTCTAAATTATATTCAGATTTTGACTCAAAATGGAAAGGAAGAGGCCTTGCCTAATAGCTCTAGAGGAAGGTTTATGTTCTTAAGTGTCAGTGACATATTATAAAATAGTTAACTGATGAAGGCTTCTGTCACAGAATTTTTTTGACTGATTTTCATTATATGACATGCCACCCCTCAGCTAATTTTCAAAGGATTGGTTTTGTTCTTGGGCAGATTTTGCCCCAGTGGTGCTGAAAGTCACTTTTGCAGACTTCCTCTTTGTGAAAAGTGGGTTTGTTCTGATTTTGACCTTCATGTTAAGGACATATTTATTTAACTCCATTTTTCCACCTCCCATTTGCAGTCAGCTGTATTGTGTTCATATGATCTCTCAGCCACAGCCAAAGGACTCCTCTCACAGTCTGCAATGACATGTCTTCTGAGAATTGCACATTTCTCTGCACAATTAGAGCTTCAAATAGTCTGTGTCACATGTAGCCAAGGCCTGTGACAGCTGTCACTCAGGAATACACTTCCTGACAAAGAGGGATTATAACCTCACAGATCGTGCAGGCTTTATTATTTGTATTTAATTATCCTCCAGTGGGAAATAATAACTGCAGTTTTCCTTATGCTTTGTCTTGGTGCAAGGTTGAAGCTTGTAATCACATGTACATTTCTAGCTGCCTTAAACTAAGTTTTTTTCCTGTTTGTTCCCAATCTTTGCAGCCTCAGGGTAAACTCTGCACTCTTCCATTATTAATTTAGACAGATACAATTTCCTAGCAAAATAATTAGTCAACATGTGGCAAACTTTTATAATAAACTAGATATAAAATGAATAATTAAGTTTCTTGTTAAATCAATAACATTGATCTTGACTTCTCTTAAAACTAGATTGTAAGAGAGCAATTTTTTCTGCCTTCTGAATTTTGCATCTTAGAATGGAAGACTGACATTTGATTTCTATTTGACAGATATTGAACTTTAAATAGTTTTATTTTCTGTCAAAGCTGAGGCAGTGAATTAAGGAGGAGATTTTTTTGGCTGTACTGCCAGAAGACAGCTTCCAATCCTTTAACATCTGCCTCAGATCACCAGCATACCCAATCTCATGTCTTTGCCACCTTTTTAGACCTGAAGTTCTCAGGGCTGTGTTTAAGACAACAAATTAAGTCACTGAAATATAACCTGCTGTTTTTCAGTTGCAGTTGCAGCTGCTGACACGTTCTTGGCACTATTGCTGCTCTCTTTTTGAAGAATTGTTCCCCAGAGGAAATGACATTTAATTGTAGGCTAGGGTTACCTGAGCCTGGTTTGATACATTCGATCTGCCTGCTAACTGAATACATTCTTTTATAACTTTTTGAAGGATTTAATGACAACAGGAGTTTGTTCATTAACATGAAAATTGCAGTTTTGTCTTTGCAAAATCAAGGCATTCTTTGACATTCACTAATACCATTCTGCTTTATCTTCCAGCACAGGTTCATACACCTGTAAGAGTTCCTCTCGGGGATACTATTTTATTATGCTAGAGAAATGGTAACTGATCAATGGTGTATAAGCAGTTAAAGAGCATACCCTAAATGAACTATGAGTTACATGACCCTTGAAGCAAATAAAAGCTTGTCTTCTGTAGCCAGTGAAAGTTGTCAGGCATCCACTGCAAGGTCACAGATGCTGTCACCTCACCAGGGAGCTTGGTGAAAGAAATACAATTATAAACATGAAAGTCTGTCATTTAATCCTAACTATATTTTTAAATAAGTTGACTGAAATGGAAAATGCTTCAAGAATATACTCTTTTAATAATCCAATAGAGTAGAAAACCTTTCAGACTGTGCATGGTATATGTAACATAACTATTAATCATTTTGCCTATTAGAACAGAATGTGCCTCTTTTCCAGGCTGCTTTGTCTTGTGCTGTCTGTGCCAAGTGTCACTAATGCCTGCATTTACCAGTGGAAGCATCACCCAGAGCATATAGACTTACTACAGGGGCAAATGCCAGCATAATTCTCCAACCATCTGCTTGCCTGGGACCTGCATAGGAAATGTGGCCAAACCTGCACTCTGCCCTGAGATTACTGGATACCATAATGAATGTTTGGCACAATTAGCAGCCAGAGTAATTTAGAGAAGCATTCAGACATCTCTGGCTGATGCCAAGAGTCTGGTCCCATGTATCTGGAGCAGGACTGGAAGGGTGAAGGTGACACACTGCTAACTTTGAAGCCTACCAACAAGTTGTGTTCTGCATGTGCCATCAGCTGATAATCAGACCCTGTATCGATCTTATAGACTCAAAAAAGTAACAAAAATTCCTCTTCTGCTAATGATTATGGCTGGAAGAAAATAAATCCTATTCAAACACTTAATTACCGAAATAGTATATTAATTTTATCTGTAAAGGTTTGAACTCTTCTGTGCTATACATTAAGAGAAATTAATCTGAATAGGAAAACTAACCTCAGAGTATACATACTACAATATCCCCTTGAAAATATTGCCACAGAAACATTGCATCATTAGAAAGTAGGAGTTCATAGAAAATGTATTAAGAAAAATCTAGAAATGGAATCCTTGTGAAGTTTTTTTGACAGTTTTGAGTTTTATGTACTAAAGCATGAGAATTTGTGAGCTGACTAACCAGCTACCATAATTTTTCTTAATCATGTAGCTCTGGTTACACAACCTTTCTTCTACTGGTGCCTGGAGTATAGACCTCCCCCTTGATTCACAAAATGTAAATTTAATATTCAGGTTCTAACAGGATCAGTTCCATCTCCAGCATGGTAATGCCCTAGAAAGGAGACACACATTTCATCTTTTCAATTGTACCCAGAATGGAGTGCCTGAATGGGATCTCTTTGCAAAAGCTGAGTTCATAAAGCATTCCAGCCTCTACAGATGATGGACACTATTCAACATTATGTTAGCAGAAAAACTCATGTCAATAGTTTCCTGATTTTGAATCCTGGCTGGTAACAGTATTAATTTTTAATTGAAAAGAAATTCAACTGTCTGGTTTTCTGAAGAAAATTATAGAAGAAAAATGCAAGACTTTTCTGCTAACAAGACCCTACCTGGAAACCCCATTTCTACCCTTTCAAATACAGATTTGTAGGAGATTCACTAGTCAAGAACTGAAAACCCAATTAATACCATCCTTTTATGCCACTGGTCTGGACTTTTAGTGCAGATGTTAATTAATAAATGTGGTGCTCAGCACTGCGGTGTTCTCACAAAGAAAATTTTTATGGGTTTTAGGATATAAAGAATTTTCCATAATTTAGTATATAGTATTTTCCTAGTTTGCTGTTGTTACCTTATACATGTGTCTCATGCAGGGCAGCAGGAACTGAAATTCACCACTGCCAATGTGTGCCTGTATACCCACACACCTACCTCTCTCTAATATACATCACACATACATATATACACAGACATACATTTTGAAAACTTCCTAAGTAATACACTGAATTCAGCTGAGATACAGCAAGTCTCAATGAATATACCTCCAGCAGAAATCACTTTGACTTGTTGCAGAGTCAGTACAAATCAAAGATATGGAGGTAAGAACAGGAAATATGACTGAGCAATTGTTAGCAGACAAATTTAAGGTGATGGAACAGGTTTATTTCATAGCATACAACAATATTAATGGTTCCTCTATGTTGTCCTTTGAAAAGCATAGAAGCACTGTAAAGCAAAATTATATAATCTGAAATTTTATTTAAAATATTTACTCAGCAATTACAATAAAAATATACTTGAAAAAGATATCTTTGTCCTAGGTGTACAATAATAATCCAGCACCATCATTTTGAACACCTCAGGCTCTTGGTTACATAAACAATTTTAAGTATTCCAGTTTACTAGACTATAGGAAATCAATTTATTTTGCAGAATTGGAAAACGAAGCAGTAGTGAAGACTTGATGTCTTCAAGTTTGATTAATTAAAATGGAACGCTTAATTTGATGATTAAAGGTCTTCATTTCTGTGGGTTTTTAAATGCACTGGCCACCAGCATTTCTGCAAAATTTGTAATCTAAGGATGTATTAAAAATATTTTCCTTCTTTATTATTTTAAATGATAGACAACCAGTGAGTAATATGCATTTATGTAAACAATATATGTATGCATCTTTTAAAAGTGCCATGTAATTGTTGTGAATGAGGTATTATTCGGAGGTTGACAGTTCACAGTAATTTGAAAAAAGATTAAGTGTTAATTCAAATAAATATATCAGATAATACACTGGATTTCTAAGATAGCACATACTCTATAGGACATCAGGACAACTGTGAAAGTTTTCCTGTTGTGCTTGAAATTTTTTATGCAATTTTCTACTTCTTTCTCTAAATGGGAAGAACAGGTTTTTTACTAGTGTAAAGACAACTGAGGAAGATCTAAACATGAAGACTTTTTTTTTTAAAAAAGTATTACAATATTTCATGCTGCCTGTGTTTCTAAGACATTTGCATTCCAAGAAAGTGTTTCCCAAGAGCATCTTTAAGTAGAATACTTTCAAAAATTTTGAAGAAGTCTCTTAGTTTGAGACTTTTTCAGTTTCAAAACATCGTATTATGACTATGTTTTTTCAGAAAATAAATTTGGCTAGGACGACATTAGATCTGCATAAGAATGTTCAAACAGGGTATGAATTTTTATTGAGATTCAATTTCCCAAACTGAATTTTATCTAGATTTGGAAACATTGTAACATACATACCATAGGAGTTAGAGTTGGAAATGTATAAATATTTTTAGCATACCATTATAATTTCAGTAACATATTTCTCACTTTCAGTAATGGTGGAAGCACCATCATATATCAAATATGGAAGCCAAAGTAAAGGTATCAGTCTCATTCAAAATACAAGCCTTGAACAAAGTACATAGTGCAGGATGTAAATTTGCATCTCCTAATAGACAATGAATTAGCACAATCATCAGCAGAAGAATAGATGAACATGGAGTAGAAAGCAATCATTAAATATAAGTAAAACATTGTTTGTTTTTTGCTCAGTGTTTTGTAACCGTATTTGTGACTTGGGTATCTCACTTGAAAGAATATCTGGGGGTAGGATGCAGACGGCAGAAGGAGAGTGGGTTTTTTCTTTCCTTTTTCTGTTTCTGAGTCTGCTTTCCTGGGTTTTTTTTGATACATTTCCCTACCACAATCCATTTCTCAACCACTTCATAATGTGAGTTCAAAAGAGGTTCATAGCCCAGTGGATAAAACATTACATTGTTAAAATATGGTTTTCCTTATCCCTTAGAAAAAAAAAAATCAGCCAGTCTGTCACTGTTTAATGTTCCACCGCTGCAGTATCTTTATTTTAAGTGTTGATGAATGCAACCACTGCAATTCATCAGCAACCACAAGACTGTTACTTTATTTACAAAAGCATTTACTTATCCTTTTTTGCTACTTTTATCCTTTGTCCCATATATGAAGTAGTTCACTTTCCCAGCTGTTAATATCTGTCTGTGTTGCATCTATTCTCATTTGGAAACTGATCATCAGTCCAAATTTTCAGGTGCGATTTCTTGTATTGGAATACTCCAGATCAGATCAGATACCACCTGTCAAAAACAAGTATCTTTATCCTTTTGACAAGCAAATATTTGCATTTAGATATGTCACTTGAAATATTTGCAGTACTAATGCATAGAATCCTTTAATTTTATTCCTTTTGTGTTATTGAAAATTTATAATCAAGGAACTTTCTGATAAGGCCTTCACCTCTTTTCTAAGCTTCTCTGTCTCTTCTGTCCTATAGTGTTACCCCTGTTCAGAATTTTACCATAACTATTACAATAATCACCCAGCACTAAATATATAGTATGTTGAAGTAATGATCTGTACAGATCAAAATTACTACCCATCACAGCACCTCTCCCAGAGAAGACCACTTCTCACTACAGTAAGACTTCTGCTAATGACCTTTTCTCCTCCTTTCACTGTGAGGAAGACAAATGACCTCATTTTGTAACATTTGGCTAAACAGCTAAATAATGAAGTAGTGAAAAACCCAGTCATTCTAAAAGTGAATGAGTGCTTGTGCAGAAAGGCTAATTTGGATACCTAGGGTCTCTGGAGAATCAAACACGTGCAATTGATGTGCTTAATTAGATTGTGGGAGACGGAAGTTTCTCATAATACTGTTTGCACTGTTAGCCTCAGATCTGAAGTTTGCGGAAAAATTAGTCTAAACTTTAAACACCAGACAAAATGCAAATGTTAACTAGACTTAATAGAAATCTAGCTGTTAGTTAGCCATGTTTCCAAGAGAAAGGAGAAACTCAGGGGATGGTAAATACAAGAGAAGTGCAGGGGATCTGTACAGATGTTTGAAATGTGTGCTGCTGTGTTTGCTTTCCAGTGCAGCTCTCAGCTCAGCCCATCTGCTGCGCACAGCGTGCCACACATTGTGATATTTGTCTACACCTTGGCCCCCAGCCCATCCGGCTGGTACCAGGCTGCACACCGTTCCTTGGGAGGATGCTGGGCTGTCTGCTTGCTGCTGGGGCAGCAGGGACCAGGGCACATCCTGGACAGTCACCTTCCCACACTCAGGCCATGGCTCGTGCATCCACACTGGAGCCAGCACTTTGGGTCACAGTGCTGCTGACCCACAGTGTGCACAGAGCTCTCAGTCTCTCAGACTGCTGGTGACACAAAATCTCTATAACAAATACATTAATTTAAATCATCTTCTCTGAGTGAATCATTCTAGCTTGGAGCCAGATAGTACTGATGTTTGCAAGATGGCCTTATTAGATGCTATTTATTTCTGTATTAAAGAGAACAATGTGGATTGAAGTCACAAAAAGAATTACAAAACCTAATTTATGGATTGCTCCAACTGGAATCCACATTTCTTCCAGGCAGAAAGACTTTTTTGTTGTTGTTGTTATTAGCTTAATGAGGAGCATAGTCTCATTTCATTTCCTTTGGAACTTATCTCTTACTGCTCGGTCAGTTTGTTTTCATAATGCTGGGTCTCATCCAGATGGACTTGGGCCCATTCTGGTATCATGCTGCTCAACTAGTTTTATAGCAGTTTATGGCTTATATTGTTAAAAATGCCACCTCTTCTTTAGACATAATAATTTATGATACTGAGCATGGTAAAATGGCTTCTAAATGTGCCATCATTCATCTTAAAAATACAGCTGAAACCACCGCTAATGTGAATCTACCCATATGCACATTCACATATTCAGTATTTTCAGTATTCCTGTTCTGATTAGTGTACTTTGCAGTATTTTGAAAGTTTATTCAGCTGCATGAACCCGGGTAGAGGATGTTCTCTGTAAAATTGTCTTTTCCTTTATTGATGCCTAATCGAAAATTCTTCTACCAGAATCCTGCTTGAGCCTTTCCTTCTAACAGATCCTTATCAATTAAAAAAGAAAGAAAGAAAAAAAAAAATATAAATCTCTACCCCTTAGCTGAACAGATATAACCCTAAATAAAGGTAAAACTTAATACAAAATTTGGTCTTCTGTGCTTAATTCTCCTTTTTGGCTTTGAAAACCTAGTTGGTCCCAGGTCTCTCATATGACCTTCAATTATTTCTCATTCATATACATTTTCTCTCTTCCCCTGGGGCTTTCTCTATTCTAGGCTGCATCCTGTAAATACTGTTTTCTAATTCTTGACTCTTGTTTTCATCATCATGACTTGTCCCCACCAGATCCAACTGAAGAGCATTCTGCACAGCCATGATTTAGGAAAGCAAAGCACCAGGGACTGTAATTACTGGTGTTCTCAGCATGTCGAGCAGTGTACTGGCAGCTCCTGAAACTGTTAACCCACTACATACATGCTGTACAATTTAAGCAACTCAGATCACAGAGTCTGTCAAACAGCTAATTTGCATAAGTAATTTGAATAACAAAGATAGTTGATTAAATATGAAATGTATATTCAAATGTTCTTTACAAAAAAAATAATAAAGATTAAGACACTCTCTATAATGTCAAGGAGAGTTTCACATCATGAACCAAGGTACAGTAGCAAACTTTGCAGAGACTTTTACTAAGAAGGACAATTACACTGAAGCTATAAAAATATGCCTCAAGTAAAAGTGTATGTGATATAAACAATATGTATCCACGAATGAAGGAAATTTAAGTACTGCTTAGGTGTGAGAATAGGACACTTACAGATGCTTGAATTAACTTAGATTGCATACAGTGTGGATCAAGGCAAATATTAGTCATAATTTTAAAAGAATAGACTTCATTAAAATTATATCTAAATGACAAAAGAAATTACAGTTTTTACTCCATATTTTTGTTGCCTAAAGGGTGCCAAGATATGATTCATAAGTAAAAGACAAGGATAGAAATAAAAGATTACAAAAAAGGACATAAGGCTGCAATTTACTGAGGTTTTAGATAATTGATTGAAAAGGGTGTTTCTAAGATTTCAGGTGCATATTTTTATATTAAAATAGATCTTTGAGATACCATCTTCACCATCCTCATGTTCAGATTATACCAGGAACATGTGTGGACACGGCACACCAGCACACCAGCCAGAAAGCATCTGCAATGGGAATTCCACATGGACAACATTCCAGGCAATTCAGGAACCTGTTGGCACCCATCTATCAATTCAGATACTGCCTAAGTGAATATAATTTTGTCTATATTATCCTTTCTGTTAATATTTTTCAGTTCCTACGATACTACTCTATCCAAATTAACTGGAATGCATGTTTTACAGAAAAAACCTCATGGGAGATAATATGAAATAGTCTAATAAAATGTCCCTGTAAAAATATATTTACTGAGCTTCTCTGAACTCTTTAGCATGGATACTTTATTAAATATCAAGAGTCTGCTTAGTGCTGAAAGCACGTAACTTTGTGGGGCAATCTTCTATCTCAAGAATACTGAGGTAACAGTGCCCTCCTGTCTGCTCATTTATATAGAATTAACATTAAGTTATTGTCAAAACAGTGTCTTGAATACAGAAAAAAAATATACCACTTTGTAGCACGGTCAATCTGCAAGACTGGGTGGCTATGAACACTCATTTGCTGAAAGAAAAATGTTGAAAGAATGATGAAATTGTCTACTTTCTTATCACATGACCTCATTTTTTTCCTTCTTAAAAGGATTCTAAGATTACCAATCTTCTTAAACTACTGTAGGGGACAACAGGAGCAGAGATTAGGTTACTGACTGTAATCCTATGGCCTGGATACCTGTGGCAGAACTTAGAAACAGATGAAATGATTGAAGGCAAAGAGGAAATGAAATAGCGCCTAATGAAACTATTCTGGAAAATGAATGAAATACTACTCAGGTGTTTATGGTTTTGCTCATGGCCTGGCCATTGCCATCTAACAGTTACAAAATGGAATAGCTCCCAGGATTTCTGGGAAGGCAGGCACAGACAAGCCCTGAGGGCTGAAGTAAACTTGCTACCTCTACTTGTCAAGTGGGAGAAGGACTAGTATTATGGAACAACACAAATTTCAAGACTGGAGCAGGAAACATACAGACAACCAGAAGCAAAAGGCCCAAAATTAAGCAAACACAAAGCATTTGCTTTTTTCCAAATGGTCCTAGAGGAACTAGCAACTGGATCTCCGGCAAGTGGGTGGCTCCTGCCTGCTCTCTGCACCAGGCATATGAGTACAAGTACTTAGCTGCCTTGTGCTTGGGTGAAATAAGAGAGCTGATTTCTTTGAAAAGGAGACCTATTAATCTGCCAGAGTGAAACAGGAATATTACATGCACCTATAAAGTCTTTTGAATTTACTGACATAGAGAAACACTGATTTATATGCAGTACTTGGATGCCACTTTTACATGTTATACCTTCAATGCATCCTGCACTATGCTGTTGATGATTGAACAGTGGTATACCAATAAATAATTATCAGATGGATATCAAGAAAATGGATTTTTCCTTATATTTATTAGTATACTGAAACTAAATAGACTATAAATATTTTAATGAGGATATTTTATAGAAATGTGGCTTTCAATAAATTTTAGAATTTTTATTTCCATTTTGCCTTTTATCGACACAAAAAGAAATTAATTTGGTTCTTGAACAATAAATTTAAAAAACTTGGTGTTTATATGCATATTTCAGTGTTGGCTGAGATTGTCAGAAGTAACAGCTAATCTTCTTTATGTAGCAGGGTGCTGAGTAGGCTTAAAAGTCCTTTGCTTCCAGAATGCAATGTAATTATAAGACGTGATTACAACTGATTATAATCAATCAGCATAGTCTTAAGTGTAATTTATATTGCTGCAGCTGTGGTTAGATTAAATCTTCATATAAAATACAATTTCTCCAAGATATGTAAAATTATTTGAGCAAACCCAAATACAGTAAACTCATAATGCCATAAATATAGAGTAAATGATGCCAATTACATAACAATTTAGAGCTGTGTGTACCACAAAATAAGTTTCCACTCTAAGAGGATATTCTTGATTCAAGACATAAGATTGTCCTTTTGTTATTGTGACAAGACAATGTTTCTGGCCTTCTGAACTCTTCCTTACACCATTTGTCACATATAATGTGTCACCACCAGCACCAGAACTACCATAGGCAGTAAGAGCGCTTTTAAAACAATAACAGAAACTAGGTTTGAGGATTTACAGAACAACATGTTTTAGTGGGATAAGACACATGCTAGCTGTCAAAAACTGCTGAGCTCTCATTGCTAATCAGCCAAATAGCTTTGTGCAGTTTCTTCCCCTCAGCCTGTAGCTCCATGCTGTAGCTGGGAAGCTTTACTGCAGACATAGCTCCAGCCAGATTTGCTCCAGCCCTTCTGGAGAGCCCTGGCAGGAGCCCAGGGCTGCTAAAGGGCCCCCTGCTCCCAGGGGACAGCCAGGACAACACCCCTGGCTCTATTCTGTACCCCAGGCAGTGTTTTTCTGTCTGTACTTCTGTCGTATTTCTGGTCTTGGTCAAGGGTTATCCTCAGTTTACAGCCTGCAAAGTGTCTGTAACAACGCTGGCTGCCTTCAGTGGGGGCATGAGTGGAGGGCTGATGGGATGGTTTCTCAGTTCTTTCATTCTTCCATACAATTTCATGTCAAAAAATTTCTCACCAAAGGGTATTTTTTCTGGTAATCTGGGATTACAAAAATTACATCAGCAAAAATACCAGATTTACATCATAAGAATATATTCATACAAGCACCACCCCACCTCAAAATGAAAAAAAAAAACCAACAAAAACCAACAAAGAAAAGATTTGTTTTTCTTTTTAAAGATACCACTTTAGCTTATGGCTTTAATGTTAACAGAAGATAATCAACCGTTTCCTTCCAAAAATGATAGAGTATGAAACTAATAAAAGAACCTGGTTCTCCTGGTGTTTAGAGTAAAGCTCTGCACTATTAACTCCTACGATTCTGAATCCTTGCCCGAAGCCCCTTTGCCCAGTTTGCTCAGAATCTGAAGTAAAAATATGGTTTTGAGTGTATAATACAAAACCTGATTCAGATCTGCCTAAACAAGAATATATACCTCCCCAAATTTTCTCAATTAAAAGGAAAATTCATCTGTTTCCATTAGGAAAATAAAACAAAACAAAAAAAAACAAACAAAAAAACAATAACCAAACCCAAAGTAAAAAACAAACAAACTCCCAAGTCCTTTGGCTTTTAGTAGGAGAATATTTATTGCTTGCTTTCCTCCAGAACTAATGTGTTATGACATTGGTATAAAGTTTAGAAATAGCATTCTTAGAGCAGTAGGTTAGTTGAGATAGAATCCAACTAGTTTGTAACATTAAAATATTTTATGTTATGAGTATGAACTTTGAATTTCACTAGCAATAAAAGGAAATTAATATTCTTGAAATTATTATGATCATTAAGACACTGTGCTTTAATTTTTCCAGGCTTAATAAAGGCGCATTTAAAAGAGTAAAAGAATTTGTGTTCAATAATCTGGAAACTAAGCCTATTTAATTCACATATTTTTAACAGAATCTAGAGTCTGTGAACTGTAAAAATGTATAGAATTGTATAAAATATATTAGTTTTTATATAGATTTAAAAAAAACCCCAGATACTTAATCAATTGATATTCTGTTTTCTCTGTGTTTTGACCTGCAGTGTCTCTGTACCCATAAGCTGCTTACTGATATCCTTAATTTATAAGCTTCATCCTCAAAATGAATTCCTGTCCCACTGAATTATTTTGTTTTGAACCTTGGTAAATGCTCTAATTCTTTTGTTATTCTACTTTGGTTTGTATGTAATATTTTTAGAGCAATATCTGAGAATGCCCACTAGTGCATAAAGAAGCATAAACAATATCTGCTTTACTTATTTGTTGTTAAAATAACAAATATTAGAGACAAGAGCCACAAAATTAGTAGAACAAAGTTTTATAAAAACATATCATCAAAACACACAAAAATCCAAAGAACTGGGGATGTTGGCTGCCATTGAAAGAATCAATGTGTGTGTTAAAGTATGAATGGTCCATACCCAAATAGTATTTTTCATTCAGATGAAGCAGTATTTTTAATTCAACAAATTTCATGATCACGAGCCTCTGCTATAAAAATATTTAAATGTAGTTTTAATCTAAATATTTCTATACTGTTGTTTTCAAACCCAAATTCCTAACTGTGTTTATTTTTAATTTAACTACACTGGACCAAATATGGCATAATTTCAGCATTTAAATTTTTAGTGTTCTTCAAATTTCCAGTTATAAAAGTAATTTTTTTTATTCAGTCATGAATCTGTGTTTGAGCCAAGCAGCTGCATATGAAGGCTGCCAGAGTTGTTCTTTATACACTTTTTAGTTAGCTGACTTTACTTTAGGTGCAGAAAAAGATCTTTTATTGCTCTAAAAGGGGAGGTCAGTTTAGTGTCAGCCAATAGACAGAACCCTTATGTATGAAATTGTTTTTGGTGCTTTACATTTTTAATTTTAATGGGTTCAATATATTTACCTTGATAACAGCCTGAACATAGAAAAATAATACCACCCCCTCCCCTAATTTATCCTGAAAGCCATTGGTAACATCTTTACCTGCCATTTTAAAACAATTGCTGGTCAAGTTAAAGTACCTACCATTCCCCATGACTTTTCTACTCAAAATAATCTCACACAACTCCAAGTACACTGTGGGTTTTGATTGAATCTTTAAGTGTGTTCTTTTCAACAAGTCCATGAGGCCAGATTGTCGAAGGCGTGTGAGGAGCCCTGAAGGCTGCTCAGAGCAGCTGCAAGAGGAGCTGGCACTCAGGGCCTGTCCCTAGGCACGGGGCACTCCTGGTAACTGTGGTAGCACTAGCAATAAAGGATGTATGGACACAACCTGCTGATTTCAGTCTGCCTGTTTGGATCTCCAGTTGCCTAAATTCCTTTCAAATCCACTATCAAGATGTACATTGCTGGCTGGGAGCTGGATGTCTCTCTTGAGTCAAGAAGTACCAATCACTGGATCTATCTGTAAATATTCAACTGGGGATATATTTATTAAGTCTATTCATTAAGATGATAGTCTTTCTATAAAAAACATAACCCCAAATAAGTTGTTAATAATTTAAGTTATCTCAAATATGGACTTGCTTGCTATGACAGTAGCAATGACATTGAACAATTTTTTTTCCTTAAAGCATTGATATTCTGATTGCAATTCAGAAGTTAATTTCTACGACACTTAGGAAAGTTACTACAGTAGATGGCTGGTGAATTTTAAACTTAATATGGCTCAGTATTTTACCATAGGAGCAGAAAATGCCTAATAACAAAATCCACAGTGAATTCTTTCAGAAGTTTCTTGCCTAGATTAATAATACATTTAAGAAAACATATATTTAAGTTTTCTAAAAAAGATAAATAATAAAATCGACAAAGGAAAACAATGTATGTTTTGAATTCTTGCAATACTCTTAGCTAAAATTACATATTCAGTTATCTTTAAACAATTCTTATTTATCCACAACCAGGTCAGAATGTCCTACTTATTCATTATATTAAAAATCCCTTAGTTATCTCTTACTCAATTATCTGAACAGTCTCCATGTCCAGCATGACATTTAGATAATGAACATAGCATTTTAGTGGTATGACTAATATCCACATGGATTTATTTAGCACATGCTTAAATCTCTAATGATCAGGGGTTCTTAGAACCTTAAAATCAACATGGCAAATGTGTTATCAATTTCACTTCAATCAAAAGTATAAGAAAGTTTTGAAAGGGTAAAAGTTAAAATTAAATTCTTATAACCAGTTTGTCAATGACTGGATGTTGTATTAAAATATAAGGAATGAGATACAAAGTCCTTTTGCATTGACTCAGACTTTTGTTAACATTCATAAAATTTAGCTCAGTCCTTTACAACAATTATCGAATTATTTTCATAAAACTGCTCAGTGACAAAACCCCCTTATTTCCTTAATTTTATTCTCAAAAACTGCTTATCATACTATGGGCATGTTATTTTTTTGGTAATCCATATGCAGAAAACTCTTTTCAAAATGGATATCCCAGATCACCCTTCTACATGTAAATCTCAAGTTATGCTACACTGATTTAATCAGATGGTTCTAAAGATCTACCCCACGGAAGAAAATTGCAAATCTTGCAATCTTGTTGATCTAAACAATTATGAAGGATGTACAACAAATGTAGAGTAAAAAATAATATTTGTCTTTCAATATCTGCAAATAAGTAATGAGATTTTGTCTGCGTCCTTCATTAAAAAAGAAAGCAGTTTAAAATATGGGAATATTTTTATTATTACTATTATTATTAGACTGGGCTATACCTTTAGGCTGTGTTTGACAATTTATTTCCCATTTTGAGATAAGGACAATCAGATAATTAAACAAATACATGAAATACCTATTTTCTCATTCAACTTGTGTGAATTTTTTTATCATGTTTCTGTTTCATCCAGAAAACCCCAATATGTAACGTATGAAAACTTAACCAAGATTTTTTTTTTTTTCTTCAAAGGACCTGTGTTATCACATTTGTTGAAAACACAAAACAATGAAACAAGAAACATGGCATTTCTGTCATCAACAAAATGGTGAATTTTGTTCATTGTCTTCTTTTATTATTTTTCAGCTTAAAGAGAGCTATTTTCTGCCAATAATCAGCTAAAGGTAAGAAAATCTATTTGTGGTGATTTTCATCCATAGCAGCAGAATTGCTAATTCCAGAAATAAACATCTTCATCTCCTTTGCCAAATGAAGATTTTGTTCAATATTAGTGAAATACTTCTACTTTAAGAAAAAGTCCATGTAAATTTTAAATTTATAATTTATATTTTCTATTTAAAACATTCATGTTTTATATTTGCATAGTACTTTTAAGCCCTTTCTACACTCATCTAGGATTGATATGTCTTATACATTGGATACCTAGTTAAAAGGTATCTAAAATAGGTGACATGACAACAATGATCAATAACAAAATTTACATTAGAACACATATTAACATTAAGAATAAATAATGGGGAAGGTCATATAAAAATACCTTTAACATATATTTTGTATTCCATTAGACATGCCTATTGCTAAATCAAAGAAACGATAAGTGGAAATCTGATATTAAGAAGAATACAGAAGTCACAGGCATATATATTTCTTCAAGGCTGATTTCTACAAAAGATTTTTGAGGACCAAAAATAAAATTGATTCCTTTGTATGAAGGATATGATTACTATTTCCCCTTCACAGCTGCCTTCCTTGTTTCACTTTCAGACACCATCCAAGAGGAAAGCATGTAATGGATAAAAACACATTGATTGCCATTTGACTTCCTAATTAATTTTCAGATAATGATGAGCATTGCCATGAACACATTCCCATTCTTTCCTGTGGAATGCATACAAATGTTGCTTGGCATGGAATTTTGGTAACAAGAAATACTGGAAGATTTTAGAAGGCAGCATTAAACTACCAGGTTTTTGTTTGCTT
This sequence comes from Aegithalos caudatus, assembly GCA_013389925.1. Taxonomy (NCBI): domain Eukaryota; kingdom Metazoa; phylum Chordata; class Aves; order Passeriformes; family Aegithalidae; genus Aegithalos; species Aegithalos caudatus. The sequence continues at coordinate 31,613 of WEIU01012384.1, read as the reverse complement.
ATTTGTTTTAAAATAAAACAGGAAAGATAAATGATGCCATTTTATCTGCAAATTCATGGGGCCTCAGTCAGATGAAACCTTTATAAAAGTTGTGGTTTAAGGTGAAAGCAATTATGAAAATTGGAAAATTTGAAGAATGGAAAGAAAAAGCTAGTACACTTGTTACTTCTATGTAGAATTCATAGTAACTTCTCTCTTCTCAACTCTTCCCTCTCTTCAGGAGCTCAGTTTTTCTCTAAGGAAGAAACAACTTTTGAAGTGAAGTATCATTTTCACTTTCCAGCTGCCAACTGCTGTATTGATGCTAAAGCAAGAGCCAGCTTGTTCCCCTGAGATGGAACCATTTTAAAGCCCAGTGTGTTGAATATTTATTACAGGCCTAAATAATTTTGTGGAAAGGCTTCACATCAACTCTTTATGCTAATGCTCATTTAGGAATACTGATAATCTACAGCAGAGTACAAATTCCGTCATGATAATTTATTTTAATCCCCATGCCACCCATTTTAGGAATTTTTTTCTCAGCAGCTTTCTTGTCTGGAAATGAAAAGCACTGAGGTCAGTAATTGCTGGAGTAACAGCAGGCTCCTGAATCTTAGGGTACCAAATGAAGGGTTTGCAGGAAGGAGGAAACACATCATGAGAAAAAAGAAATTAGATTTTTTTTCCTTTTTTCAAGGTGAGCTAGTAAAATTTAAGGTGTTTTTGTCTCTAGAGTATTTCTGGAACATCAATTTGATGTCTCAGCTTCAGACCACAGCGCTGTGAATGGGGCGGGTTGAAAAATCAAGTTTACTAAGAAAGAAGCCATTCCTTACCCTCTCTCATTGGTGTTACAAATCTACTTACAGTGGATATCAGTGAGAAATTGAAAGGATGGAGTCATTGGGTTCCATTTCCAAGTTACTAATGGTGAAGAGTTTGTACCTGCTGGTACATAGTTAAAGTGATATAGCCTAATTGAATCACATTAATCCTCATTATGTCTATTAGAAAGAAATTTGCTATAGCATAGATTATATTTTTTTCCTTATTTATGCAAATTAAATTGAATTAACTTGTTATTTTAAAAAAAATCACTAAACAGAATTGAAATACTTCATTTATACAGTTCTGGAAGAGTGAAAATTCTAGTCATAAATTAACTTAATACTGATTGTATACACGTGCTATTATTTGTACTGCCACTTCTATTTTCATAATACCATCCAGTCCAGAAAAAGACTGTACCAAACAATATTCTGCTTTGTTTTCATTATGCTTTGTACTTCTAGAGGTGATATATTCCTATTTATGGGAGATGATTCTTTGACAGTGCCTCAGTTTTTAACAGGATTTCTGACTTTTATCTCAGATAACCAATCCTAAAATACTTAACCTTAAAGAAATACTGTAGTAGGCAATTAACAGATCTTAAGGGATATGGCTTAAATATTAAATGGAAAAAAAAATTTGGATTTGCTTCCCTAATAATGGTCAGATTAGAGTGAACAGTAAATAGCAACAGTGAATTGCAAACAAGTATCAGCTCTGGAGACTGATTCAAATACCAAACCACGGTGCCCATAATTTCTGAATGGTGTGATTGTACCATATTATGATGTATTATTTATCTTCTCTCTATATTTTATACATCAAATATATACTATTATCTACATATATAATACATATAAAATATGCATTTTTGTGATTACATTCTAATGTTTGAATTATTAATGCAAGCCTCATGCTGAGGTCCCTTTGGGGAGAGAAACTGTCAGTATTTTTATGTTATCTAAATTTTTAATGAAAAATCTTACTGGGCTGTTAGTTCAGACTCTTGTTCAAGAATAGGTTCTAGTGCCTGTGTAGTGTTTATAGGTGATGTGTCAGTGGCCACCTCTGAGGGCTGATTCTGATGCAAACAAACCTGCACCACTCATTACTACAGCCCCTTTTGCTACTCTGGCAGTTAATTTTCCCACAGACATTCTTAAGTAAAATAATTAACTGGATTGCCCCCGACACAGTTCAAATTATCACTTGCTTTTTTAAGCCTTTGACCAATAGAAGAAACTCTTCACAAGGCTTAAAATGTTTGAAAAGTCATTGAGGCAGTGTCTTATAATATTTTGTTTTGAAATGTGCTATAACACATTTTTCTTAGGATAACATTTATATCAGTAACATATAAATTGTATTTATGTTAATTTTAATTTGTTTAATACCACTGGAGTTTAGAGGATGGATTTAGTGTGGATAGAAAATCAAGTTAGTTGAGATAAAAAACAACAAAAAAATTCAGCATTTAAAATGTTAAGGAAAAAGACAGGACACATTGGTACTTATTATTTCTGGATAAGATATGTTTTCAAAGGAAACATCAAAATACCTCTATGGGCTAGCATGTTAAGGTAAGAAGAAGGCTGCTCTTGATTTCTAATGCCTGAAGTCAGGTCAGGAATACCAGCTGTGATAAATTGTAAAACAAGTATGTATAGTTTGACAAGCCAAGTAAGGATTTGCTTTCTGGAGTGCTTTAAATCTTTTGTTCTTTAGTTCTGTACCTCAGAATCTCAAAGTTAGCTAAACAGAGCCCAAGATCAGGCATGGGGATTGTAGCAACACTAGAGCTTGTACTGCACTTTGTGTGCACGTTACTCTCATCCTGAATCTTTAACTGCTGAAGTTAAGAAGAAACTCTTGAACACTATAATCCTAATTAGGGAGGAGGAATATGAATGGAGCTCAGCAGTAACACTGTATTACCAGTAACTAAAACATTCTTCCCTCTCAAAAATGTTTTTAATATCTACAGATAGATTACAATAATTACAGTCTATTAGTATTCTTTTATTATTGAAATCCTGCACTATGATAAAAGAATAGGATCATTAAATGTAATTATGAAGAATTTAGATAAAGGAATTATTTGGAAGATATGAGTTTCTGAGCACAAACCCAGCAATTTATCTGAGTATATTCCACACAAAAAGTAAGTATTTGTGTTATTAATATATCTACTCATGTACTACCTCATTATTGCCAGTATTATTTTTTAATTCTATTTGGTAGTATAATAGCACCATTTTGCTTTTGAAAGGATGACATATTAAGAAAGAAGGCTTATAAAAAAGATTAAACTCAAGTTTTCAAAATACATGTATGTATGCATATATAGTTTCACTTAAAAAAAAATCTTAATTTCTTGTGAGAGACCTATAGAACCATGCGTGGCATATTGTTTGCTCAACCACATCTGTGTCCAGGCACTGATCACCTCTTTCCAAAGCTAAAGGGCCACAACTGAGAGCAGTAAAAGTTCTGGTGCACTGGGGAAAGAGAACGTGGCACCTATGCAGGAACTTGGTGCCCCACATGCCACTTCTGGGAGAAATCACAGCCCCAAGGTTCAGCTACTGAAAAAGGAGCTGAGAGGAAGCTCTGCACAGTGTTCATGAGCTACTCTAGGTTGTCAGGTATGGAAAAACATGAAAGAGGCTCTCAGCATTGACAGGTAAACAGGAATCCTTATTTTAATAGCAGGGTTTTGCTGCTGAACCTTGGCAAAGATTTTAAATAACTTCCATGAACTCCTTCCTCACATACATGCTTTTATAAATTCACATAGATTGATAGGAAAAGCAAAGGCATCTGAAATTAGTCAGCTTTGGTTACACATTTTTATTTTTACAACATTAGGTTTTAAAAAAAGTCAATATCCTAAGGTGGTTTAAGACTAAAACACTTGGGCTAAACTCTGGACTTTGTAAGGGTGTGAAAGATAATGTAGTGATGTTTTACTGGTACCAGAATTTCACTCAAGTTTTAGAAGATGCTAAGTTCTCTATGTTTTTTATATAAAAATGTGAGTTATAAAGGGTCCCCAGACTGAAATCCAAGAAATTAAGCAACTTCTGGAAGATGGAAATAATTCATTCCCTTCTCCCCCCTATTGCTTTCACGTTAGTGTTGAAGCTCTGTTTGATGCAAAAAAATTTAAAAATTCATGCAGCTTCTGTTTGGTGTTCACTTCATCCACTTATATATTTATAATCCTTTCTTGTGAGGTGCACACCATAGAATATTTTCAAAGGCTATTGTTTAATTACAGCATGCATCCATGGTTCTGGTGGAACATTTATGTTTTATATATTATTATTATAACAGTGCAAAAAAAAAAACCTTTAAAAGTCATATTCAAAAGGCTGCAAAGACATGAAATACCTTCCTGAAATTATTTATTGTAGACTCAGGTCTGTACCTTTTTCAAAGTCTCTTAGTAAGAAGAAGACTATAGAAGACTGAGGGATGCACTGAACAGTCCTGGCCATGTATGCCTTCTTTCATATGCTGACTTTATTTTCTATTCAAAACAAATTCAATTATTCAGGGACATTTACATCTTTACCTCTGCAAAACATCAGGGGACTTGCATGGACATAAAGGAGATATAAAACTTTCCATTGTGTGGTTTGGAGGAAATTCCTGGGGGCTGAGCTCAGTGTAAAGGTGGTTTATTATTGGAGCTGGTATAAGCAAAGCTTCTCACCACTGATTTGAATAGCTGACATAAGGTAGAATCCATTTGCCTTCCCTGGATGGGCACTTCTGCTGCAATCAGCAGGAATTATTTATGTGCTTATTCTTACATTTAGATTTGCAGTGCTTAAATCCACGCATGTAAGCACATTTGGAAACTCCTTGTGGCAATGCAACATTTTGCCTCCTTTCTTTCAGTGTTGTTTTGGTTGTGTTACTTTGATTGCTTTCTTAAAGATCAGTCATTCTTAATCAACTGTATTTATGTGATTATTTAAATGATACATAGTTATGCAATTAGTAAAAGTGTTTAGTCATCATCTGTTTTGAACATTGAATTACAATTTTAAAATTGAACTTGTTTATCTTAGGGATATTTAAATGTCTTTCTCAGGTATGTGGCTCCCATTTTTACTGATTCTACTAAACCATGAAAAAATGAAAAAAATGAACATACTTCGTCAGGGTGTTCTGATGAAAATATACCTGCAAACACAGTCAACAAAATTACAGAATAGGGCTGGACCAGAATGCTCAGAATGTATATTTTATTTCCCACCCAGACATTGTGACAGAAAATCATGATGCAAAAACTCCTGCCAAATTGATTTTGTCTCAGAACTGCACAGAATACCCTTGTAATGACTTAAAAATTAAAGTCTAAATATTTTGATGAGGATAGATTCATTACATTAGGCAGAGCTTAACTTATCCTACTCAGTGTAAATGAGACTCGGATAAGATAAGATGAACCCACTCTATTTCCAGTGTTTATTACAGTCTTGAATCTGATAAAATGCTTAGCATTGATCACTGGGGATGTGGAAAAGCACACAAAGGAATAGAGGCAGAAGACGCTAAATGATTGGAATTTTTTTTCTGTAAATGTATTACATTTCAGAGGTTAAGTGGGTAAGGGAAAAAAATGCACTGAATATTCACCTTTGAGAGTAGATAAAAAATTTGGTTTTCAATGTAATCATGTCCAGAAATCATTCTGTTTTCACAGCTGCATGCCACTGCACACCATTTTAAACTTTGCATTTTGGCACCGGGAAGGAATAAAAGGTTAAAACGTGTGGAACAAAGATATTATTTCATGTCCTTGCCAATATTAAAATTGAAAGAGGCCTCACAGGCTGTGCTGTGAATTTAATTAAGCATCTTTTTAAAGGCAATCGTAAAATGGAAGAATTTCCTTTCTACTCTTGTGACAACTTCTTGGAGTACAGTCATTAAGTTTGGGAGAGGAAGGAAGATAAGAGTGAGTGGAGAGAGGTGTAACTCCACTCTTATGGCTTGCTGACCACATTGTCCAGCTGAGGGAGGGAAAAGGTAGAGAAAAAGTTATTTATTGTCAGTATAACCCAGCTACAAACCACTGTTTCCCAGAACTCAGATGCAGATTCACATGATTAATTTACAAAACTCTTCTTGAGACTGCCTCTACAATGGGTCCAAGTCCATTTTTGCTGCTTTATGTCTGGGATGAAGGTCTAAGTCTAGCCCCATGTCACCACACATAAATAATTAAAAATCTCACAGTGAAGAAGTACTGTTTCTGAGTTGATCACAGAACCACAGAATATTGAGTTGGAAGGGCCTCACAAGGGTCATCATGNTATTAGGCTTGACTCACAAAGAGATCTGTGAGAAAAAAAGCTGTAAAAATGTGTGTGCCTTTGCCTCCTTTCTAAAGAGAAATAAAGAATTTTATTCACTCCAGGAATTTTTTGAGGTATATTCTTCTAAATAATTTTTTTGATTATAAACTAAGATCATGAAAAAAGAGTCTCCTATATAAACTTCTTTCCTCACAAGACATTGCATTTTTTTGAAAATTTCATTGCAAAAACACTATTGAAAGATTTTTTTTTCTATGCTTTTGTTAATTTGTTCAGAATACTGATACTTGAACTTTTTNAGACTGCCTCTACAATGGGTCCAAGTCCATTTTTGCTGCTTTATGTCTGGGATGAAGGTCTAAGTCTAGCCCCATGTCACCACACATAAATAATTAAAAATCTCACAGTGAAGAAGTACTGTTTCTGAGTTGATCACAGAACCACAGAATATTGAGTTGGAAGGGCCTCACAAGGGTCATCATGTCCAGCTCTTGAGTGAATGGCCCATACAAGATTGATTCCACAACCCTGGTGTGGGTTCAATTAAACCAACTGAGCTCATCTCAAGGTCAGTCTCATGAAGATTAGCACACAAATTTAAGATAAGAATGACTGTCTTTACTGCTGTCCAGAAGTCCAGCTGACAAAAGAATTGCTTCTTTTTAACTTTATTTCCTACAGTATTTTCTGAGTCAACTTGACCATTTCCCCTTTTGATAGGAAAGTAATTCTGTAAAGTGAAGTCACTGAACCAGAAAACATACATTTGGTCTCTCTGATTTCTAGCATTCACGACCAATTGAATGCTTATAGACGTTAGTGAAAAATAATCCCGTTTGATTCACTTCTCATTTTAAGTTATTTACAATACAGAGTATGCTGACTAGCACTTTCC
>WEIU01012384.1:911-24509 GCA_013389925.1 Aegithalos caudatus | reverse complement strand
TTTTTTGAAAATTTCATTGCAAAAACACTATTGAAAGATTTTTTTTTTCTATGCTTTTGCTAATTTGTTCAGAATACTGATACTTGAACTTTTTTCTGGATTACTTAATATTTCTTATAAAAGCAAATCTGATCTTCCTTTGTGTACAAAACCAATGTATAGGAAGTCAAATTCTGTGGCATCAGTCAGGGCCAGTCATCACCTGGGAAATGGAATTTAGCACTTTGCTCTGACTCTGTTCTGGTTTACATAGATTTCTTTTTGGACTCCAAGAGTGATTCCAAATAGAGCAGAATATGCATTTAGTCAGAGAAGAAGAAAACCAGGATCTAAACATGACAGATATCTGACCAACATCAGAACACTGGCACAAAAATACAAGAATGTATGGAAATGTTTTACAGGAACTCTTAAAAGATAGAGACAGGAAGCAAAATCACTTCTGCATTAACTTTTATGTTGTTGTAGCCAGCCTGCTTTAGCAAAAGATTTGGGATAAGAGCATATTTATACCCATTACAGAATTCATTTTTCAAAATATCCACTTCTAAGTTCCCCCTTCCTTTTCTGCTAAATGAGGGTTTTTTTTCTTCTAGATATTCCACAGAAAACAAGAAAGGCTAATTAATCCTAATATTGTGCAATTTCTTTCTTTAATTTAGAACAAAAGTATCATGACTTCTGTAAATACATAGGGACTTTAAGAAATTTTGAACTTAACCTGTAGCATCTTTTAAAAAAATGATTTTACTTGGGATAAACTTGCTGCAATTTTCTGATATACAGTCAGAGCTGGAGAGATTGCAATTACAGACAAGATCATGAAGAATATTTTTGAATTCAATCATTCTGTACCTATTGATATATTCTCTGAGATTTATCATTCTATATCTTTCCTCAGAATCATTGTGATGATTTGTATGGGTAACTGTGCTTATCAACCCTGTTACCTTTTTAGCATATTTTCTCTAGAAATTGTAGAATTGAAATCATTCATATCCTTATAAGAAAACATTTTGGAAAATAGTTGTAAGGAGTTGGCAGTAATAAATATGGTAAACCACAAACCAAAATATTAAAGCAAATAAGAATTAGAGTCATGAGAACTTGGAAAACCTGCCCGGAAAGCAAATATTTAACTTTCAGAACTTATAAAACCCAGTAAGAGTTTAAATAGAATTCCATAGAATTTATAACTTTGTCTTTAATATTCTATTAGTGTAGTTTTTAAGCAGCAACATCAACAATCCTATGTTTCCTTTGCAATTGAAAATCATTTGCTGAACGACATCAATATACATCAGATGAAGATTTATCAGTTACCTTAAAGGAGCATAAACATTTTATCTGAATTATTCTAGGTTCAAAGCTATTTAGAGGGAGTTTTATTTTTGTTTTATATCTCAAATATTTATGGTCCAAACCAACTGATGATAACTTCTGGTCATATTTGCATTGTGAAACTGCATAATTTTCATTTACTCTGTACACTGACATTATTAAGTGTAACGTTATAGATTTCAGTAAAATTTTTTGTAAATTTTAATAGAAAAAAGAATTCTAGTATTGACAAAGGATGCCTTCTTCGTGGTCTCTGCGTATCTTCTTGCCATTTGTACACGGGAAAATATTCTTGGGAAATCCTTTCTTTACTATGGTTGCCATTAAGTTTCCAGAACCTGTGTTCTCCCTATTAATGATACCCTGATCATCAATTGAACTTTTTTTCTTATTTTTATAATTCTTAGTCTAAAATAAATTAAAATAGACTGAAATTTATGGATTATTTTTGTGCAAAAAGAAACAAAATTCCAACTACTCTTGCAACATGATTGCTTGATGGTACTGATTTCTAACTGAGATTCAGTCAAAACCAGCTGCTTACCAATAGTAAAAATATGTATTGAAAATAATGAGAAATTTCAAAAGCTTTCAGATCAGAAATGCTCAGATTCTTTCCTGTCTTGTATAAAGTAATTTTTTAGAGTCATTGATTCTATTATAATCAGAAACATTAGGGAAAATATGCAGATAATGAAAAAAGGAGTAAGATTTAAAGGCCAAATCCTAAGCATTATTTTAATTATTTTAAACAATATTTTTGATGATAAATAATTGAATATTTATGTACATAATGAAAAAGACCTCTGATAAGAAGAGTAGAATAAAAGAATAGAAAATATAATAAGTTCAGACCAGTTTGTGACATGAAAATTTTGTCTGTGATGTTGAACTGATATTAATAGCATTTGGGAAGGTGTGCATAAGCAGAGCTCACACATTAGATAGAGATTGATAGTTTTATCTCCTTTATATTAGAAACAGACCCAGTAACAACCATACACCTCTGGGGTGAAAGACCACCTTAACACTGAAATTATTCTTTTTGGAATGACTGTTAAAATTATCAAAGTAAACCACAGGTAGAGTGTCATAGCAATGATCTTTAAAGAGAGATGAAGACTGTTCTTCAATTATTTTTTACTTTCTTTTATTTTCTAAGCTTTACTACTTATAGAGATATATTTGGTAAAACTTGGTATGAAAGCAAAAAAATTACACAACTGTGTAAATACCAATGCCTAAACAAAACAAAACCCAAAAACAAACAAAAAAACTCAAACAAGTAGAAAAAAATAGTGGGAAAATCAAGTTTAGGTCAGGCAGAAAATTTTAAAACCTAGATTAATTTAAACAGAATCCAAAAATATTTCTGTAGATTTCATGAAAAGATAGTTTTTAAATTTAAAAAAGCCCCAAACATTTAACTTTTAAAAACATTCTTATTTATTTTCATATTCAACCAAAATGGTACCGGCATGGTCCTTTTTGCCAAAAAATGTATAAATTCTCTCTGCTGTAGTTTGTGGTTTCCATTCCTCTTTCAGACCATACCATAGTGAAATCACATATTTTGTATACATCCTTATTTGCTGTTCTCTTTAAGTATAGGAACTTCTGTCTTCCTATGGAATAATATAATTCCAAATATCATCTGCCTACTGTCAGAACGTATTTCCCCGATGGTTAGACATTGTTACAATTATCCATTATGTTGGCATTTCATTTTCTTTTGAACTGTATGATACATCCAGTTGCTACAACTGTTCCCAAATCATCAGACAGCTTCCTTGCTTAATGTGGTCCGTGGAGGGCAGGAATAAATTACCCTGGTTCAGGGATCCCATGTGTGTCTGCACTGCAGGATTGTCAGGTGTGGGTTCACACTGTTGCTCAGTCTTACACTTCAAAAAACATTCAAAAATTGTGGTGCTGGAAAGGATGGGGAGAAATTGGAAACACCCTGGTAGCAATGCTGGTTACAAAAGAAAAACCCAAAAAACAAAAAACAAAAACTGATATGCCATAGGAAGATATCCCTAAAGTCCCCAGGTTTCAGGATCCTGGTGACCATAGCCTGAATGAGGTGGATGAGCAGAGGGACTCAGTGCAGCTGGGCTGTGTCTGTTCTGTCTCTAATGGTCAAAACCACCATGCCTGTGCTGGTTGGAGACAAAAGCCTTCCTTTGCTCAGAGATATGTAGTTCTAGGAGATCTTGGTGTGCATAAATCTAGTATTAATAAACTCCTAATGGTGACCAAAGAAAACTTTTTGGGAGAAGAAACATCTCCTGACAGTGGTTCTAAGGAGAGCCAGAAAACAATAAAGCAGCCTCAAAACCCAGATCTTAAATACAGAACACACCACATAGTCACAAGGTTAAAACCTTTTGCACCCCAGCATCTACAGAAGCTGAATGAAGGTTCTGTCCAGGGGAATCCAGACTGCACCTGAGATGTGGGAATTTTATCCTGTCCGTGACAGAACCTGAGTTCTAATCCTCACCTGTTGACTGAATCCCATGACTTTTATCATCTAAAAAATAGTATCTACTTTTAGAGATAAAAGAAAGTTTGCATTTCCCTTCTGCCCATCCATGGTGTCTTAAGCACAGTCTTTCCAGATTATTATGAAAAACCTCTAATTATATTCTCTAAATTTCTAAAAATTAATTACAAACTAATACCACGTCATACAAACATTAAGGTTTTAAGGAGCGAGAATAGTTCTGAGTGACTGAATTGTAAACAAATTTTGTTTAAACAACATTTGTTACACTTTTGCTAAGATTCATGCTTGCTTATCCAAGCCCCAAGACATAAGAAATTGATAATAAATCTGACTGTTATACTAAATATAATGTGCTCCTTACAGGCATTCAGAATATCAGTTAAATTTTGGAGATTTTACTTATTCTACTGTGTATTCACAGAATTTCCACAGTACTCTGTGAGAAAAAATGCACCTAACATAAGCTTGTTTGATCCTCCAGAGTATTTATGCCATGGTAGTTCAATCACAAACTTATTTGAATTCTCCTTTATAAGTTTCTGATGTCATATAAGACTTTGCCCTTAAAATTAATGAGCTAAGCATTTCCAAGGGACAACCTTCTAGAATATTATCATATCAGCTAATGACATCTCCATGGCCTACACATGATCTCTTTCAATTAGTCAGTCTTTGTTCAATAAGATCAGTCTGATGGGAGTGGACAATACATTTGAGGGAAAAGATTACAATGAGGGAGAGTTTCTCAAAACTTCAAATAATTTTGAGTCCTTAGTAGCCAATTTTTCATGTAAGGGAAATATTTTATAACAATTGGATAAAATTGTCATTTTCAGTGGAATGAATGACTATGAACCAAAACTTGTTTGCCTTTTAAATACATTGAAATACATTTAAAAAATAATTATAAATGATTATGAAAAATTGTGGCAGCATGCTTAAAAGAATGCAGCTTTAAGTATCTGCAGCACTGCATCCACTTTCAGCGTTGGAAACACTTCCTTTATAAAAAAGATTTTTCACCATATGTGGAAATAAAAGGCTAAGGTATATATTTGGGTTGTTCTTTCAGAGTTAAAAATATTTTAAAAAAATAAATCTTAAATTGCACTGAAGTGATCACCAGGCTTTTATTTATGGTAGTATCAATCTGTTTTAGGTAATCAAGGACAGAACCATGTGCTACATATGGCACATCAAAATCTTCATTTGAAAACAAGTATTATAAAATATTAAGAGCTAATGGAATTCTACATGGTTTACAACAATGTGGGCAACGTAACACATCATGATATCAACAATGGAAATCCCATGTATTGCATTCTAGACTTGAACATTTTTCCTTCTGGACTTTTTGGGTCACAGAGAAAAATTTAGAGATAAACTACTAATGTAGGTAAAATTCAGGATGTCTGTGACTCTTTTGCAATAAAGATTATTTTTTGATAAAAATAACTTTAGCCCCCAAACCACCTCCTTATTTACAGCAAATAACACCTTCCTGTTGGAAAATGCTTTGTGGAGGTGGAGAGGTAACAGATCTCCCACTGCAGCTTTAGAGCTCTGATCACCTGGAGATCAGAGGAGATCTCTGAGATCCTGGAGTGAGGATCACCTTTCCTCCAGGAAAGGCAGTTCTTGGAGAAAACCTTGTACAGATGAGCCTTGATGGCTTGTTGTGAACTACAGAAAAGTGAGGCATATTTCCACTTTTCCAAGTTCAAATGTGAAACAGAGAAAATACCCCAGGGAGGTCCAGAAAACTCAAGGCACTTCAGGACACTGAGAAACCTGGACAGCTAGCCAGACTTCATTTGGGGTTTTTCACCACATTTTCTGTTTCTGGTTGACATTTCTTCGAAGTTTTCTTGCATATCCCTAAGACCCTCTTAATGTATTTTTTGTTGTTGTTTTCCTTCTTGCCTTTATGCAGAGATCATGTTTTGTTTTTGTTTTTTCAAATAAGGTTTTAAAAATCCATTTTGTAGGATGCATTTTTTTATCTAAAATATAAAATGATCTGTTAAGCTCTCTTTAACCACTGAATAAATGTTCAGTAAACATAATGAATAATTTGAAAATTATTTATGCTTTGGCAAAAATGAAAAGCAACAGTAAAATAATGATAAGTGAAGTTGATGTAACAGGATTTTAGCTATGTATGTATAGAAGTAAATTCACACATTAAAAAAAAAAACCTTACTGTGCCACAGAAGGTCAAAAGTAAGGCTGCTCACTGCAATGCAATTCTCTTTTTGTTTTCTTGCTCTCACCTTTAGACAGTTCTAAGGGAAGCTGCCACAGATTTCTATGATATGTCCTGTTATGCCTTAATTCAGTGGATAACACATTAGCCAGTCTTCATTTTTACTGTGTGTGTACATCAACAACACTATATGGAAAATAAGTTTATGAAGGTTCTGACTTTCACAGTATTATCAATGCCACTGGCTGCACAATTCGGTAGCTACCAGATGAGCCTTAAAATTGCTGAGAAAAATAAAAATAGGCAGCAGTAGTGTCAACACATGGCAGTTTGTTATAGGAACACATTCTCTTCAGTGCTGTATCTAAATTCTTCAGATCAATATGTGATTTGTGGTTCTTCAAATACTCAATTATCTCAGGTTTTGAAGATCTTGCCTGAAGACAGTAGAAAGAGTATTGATTTGTCTTTAATATAATACTTTTTGAAAGTGGTTCTTGAAACAATTTCAACTTTAAATGTCATGTTTTCCTATAATTATTTTGATCAAATAAGTATAGCATTTGATCGTTATGGGCATGGGTAATTTTGCCAGTTTTTACAGAAAACATTGCAGGATCTTTGAAGAAAATAGTTGTTTAATCCTTTCTATTTTCTCCCTTGCTTACAATGTAAGACAAATGGTAGTTATAGTGCAGTGATCTAACACACCAATGCATTTTGAACTTTTGTGTTGTATGTTAACTGCAGCAGAGATTGTGGGGATGAAACATTGCAGAGCAGAGTCAACAGACAGAGGACACTGAAAACTGGCATTAGGTCATTGATAGTAGGTAAATATCTGTCAGTGTTTATTGTTTCCTTTTTGAGAATGAGAACTATTACAAATGTTGCAGTAAATGGAAGCATACATGCTGTGATAAATAGCCATGTTTTAGTTCTGCTTATTTAATTACAACTGCAGCCAAAAGTACTCTGAAAGGGTTTAAGATTATTTGGGAGATGGGTGATCAGAAGATGAAATTGTACTTTATTCCTTTCTCCAAAAACAGCATGAGCAAACAAGACTGTAATTACAACCCCTTTAATTAAAACAATTAATGGTACAATGGTATGTGTGTAGAAGTCTGCTGCTATTTTTTAAAGATCTTCCCCCTTAAATTCCTTACTTTTATTCCTTGCTTGAAAAATCAATGAAAGGTTTTAAAGCGCCAGGTCTGTGACACTGGAACAATGTTTTCTGTGGTGACCTGCTACTCCCTAACTGATCCATGTCACAGAAGTCTTGTGCCACACAGTGCATTATGTGAATTGTAGGTAGTCAGGGTAAGAGATTTTGTAAATCAAGTGTTCCAAAATGGCTTGTCTATTAACAACCCAAATGACCCAAGGAGATTTTACAAATGGAAACAAGTTTCTCTTGGACTAAAAGAGGCAGTTGTTAGCTAAATGCAATGGGTAAGAATATCCCATTCAGTGCTACAATATTGCAAATAAAAAGCTATCTAAATAAGATGAAATTCCTACCCCATTTATTTAATTTTTGCAATATAACATGCAAGTGAACACTTGGCTCCATCATTCTTTGTGCTGAAGGTATAGCCACTTAGGCAAGTGGCCACCACTAAAATGATAAAAAAGGATTGACCTTATCTAACACTGTAATTTATTTCCTTTGGTTGAAACTTCCCTCAGCCTCATTTTTGGATGAAATTCAGTCTTCCTTCAGGTCTCAGATGAAACCTGGAAATTATAGCATTTCATTGGAGACATAGAAGGACACTTCCCTGCCTTGGGGAGGCAGCTGCAAGTAGTGATGCAGGCAGAACATCATAGCAGGGAAAGATTTCACCCGTGACCTACTCAGTTTTGGACTCTGTTCAGGAAAACACTTAAGCACACATTTCCTGCTCCTTATTATGTCCCACTAGAACTTAAATATGTGCTTAAGTGTCATTTGGAGCAGGAATGCCTTCCTGAGCAAACATAGGAGAGAAATGGACTCCTGTTCCACCTCCCTGCTCGTTTCTGCCTTCCTGAGCACAGGACAGGGGTGGAGGAGTTCCCTGAGCACGGGGCCATGCCTGCACCTGAGGGTCCCTGTGCCACACAAAATGCCAACTGTGCCTTCCCCACAGTTCTGCTCAATGACTGTGCAGTCTGCTCAGGGCTTAATGAGCTAAAAGAGAAAAGCTGTTGGAAGAGCCTGCTTATTTTATATCAAGAATTAACTTCCTTTGTTCTTGATCTATGCAAATTAATTGAAACTTACAATTTAAAGGTATCCTAATTTGGCACTAATGATTGAAAGTTCATCTGTGCTATTTTTATTTTCATGTTGAGCATAGTCTATTTGCAAACATACATTCACTTTTCTGTTCTTAAAATCTGAACTGAATACATATGGACCTACATTCTGTATATTCCACATTACTAAGCATTCCTGTCTTGATTGTTTGTATGCAAGGCTATGAAAGGAGAGAAGCTCCATTGCTGCTCTTTGCTGGAGGGCTAGTTCCACTGGAAATGCTAAAATGATTTCACTGCTCTATGTATAATTCATTGAAATGTTGTAATGGTCAAAGAGAAATGGGAAAATGGGCTGTACAGTGTGCATATGCTGACTGTAAGGACATTACTTTTTTTTCTTTGGCCAGTTTTGTCTCCAGAATTTTTTCTATGCACACACATTGTCATAGGAAGCAGCTGAATTTCTAAATCTGATTTCTTCTGTTCATAATAAAATCTTTATTAAATAAGCAGTGGAGTAAAGCTAAATTAATCATGAGCAGCTAGATCCACCGATGCACTTATGTGCAGCAACTGTGAAAACGACAGCACATAACAGTTAGGCATCTGCTCCCTGTAGCTGCTCTGTGCCCTGAACAAGGTGCCCAGGTTCCTGCTGCATTTTATGGAGGCACTTGGACCCTCTGGATTGAAGATCATGATGTATCCACGGCCATGGAGAGGGAGAACAGTTAGAAAAAGCTGGGCACAGCAAAATGGATCTTAACACGTGTTCTTCTCTGAGATCATGTTGATCCTAAATGATTAACAGCTGATAAATGTGGCATGGAGGGTGGAGCACATCTGTAAGCCTTCAAACACAGAAGGAATTCACATGGAGCCTTGTATGGCTCCATTTGTTCAAACTGTGTGGTTGGTAAAGAAAAATCCAGCTTTTGTCTGCGAGCCTGTGCAGAGCAGGCTCTGCCTGTCAGGGGAGTGCAGCAGGGACAGCCAGGCTCAGGTGACAGAGCAGCTGCTGCCAGCTGTGCCTGACCTCCCTTCCCTGACACTGGGCAGTGAGCTAAATTCTACATTTGCTCATCTGAGAAAAAGGCAATAATGACTACATTTACCTCAGATGCTAACTAAATGCAAATTATTGTTTTCCTGAATATTGTACTCACCATACCATAAAACAAGATCAAACCTCGTTCTACCACCCTGTGAGCTCTCTCCAATAAACACCTGAAAGGCAGTTTTGCTCAACTATTCATCACATTTCTACTCTTACATGTTTTTGGGGTTTTGGCTCAACTGCAAATTAAACTGAACTATTTCACCATCTGTCCTTGCAAAACACAGAGTATAAAATGCATATTCAAATTTATAATGCATATTCATATTACTTGGAAATAGAAGACTAATTATTAATTACCAGACCCTGTGTGGGTATATATTTCTTTATATATTTAAACATACATATATGTATATATATGTGCTCATCCATCCTTTTTAAAAACTATTAATTTCTATTTGAATTCAACCAATTTACATAATGTAAAAATCAAGTCACTTGTGCAAACTTCAGAACTGACCTTACTGAAAATCAGATGCTTCAGAAAGCATTTTGTTTTAATAGAGGATATCTGAGAGTCTGAATTGTTTCTGACAAACAAGAAAAAAACTCGTCTTGGAAAACTATGGAAATGGAAATTACGGAAACTCAGTGGAAATATTTCTGCTAGAGTTCTGTGACAAGAATTTGTGGAATTACTTCTCATATGAAATTGTTCTGTATTTTTTGCACCATGGACATTGATGCAAAATAATAACCACTCAACACTGAAAATGTCAGATGTGAGGAGCACTAAAAATAAGATCTGTATGTTTCAAAAACATTGTTTACTTGCGAATTGAACCTGTTCTTTGAGTTAGACCTGTTTTAAAATTCTAGGACTTAGAAAATGGTATTTTTTCTGCACTCAAGCTGTTAAATAATTATTATATTATTTTAAATATATGGTTAAGAAAAGTGCAATTCTCAAGCTAAAGCATTTTGTAAAAAAAGAAAAGCAAAGAGCTGTTTTGAGACTGTTTCATTGCTAAGCTATAAAACTCATCCAAAATATATATTTTTAATAGAAATGAAAGCCAGTATAACAGATGGAGAGTCTCAAAATGTAATCACAAGCCCTATTACTGTTAGGAGTGTTATATTATCAAGCAAAGGAAAACAATATGCACACAAATACAGGTCTAAAATTCAGCTTCCTTTGCCTTGTCACCAAGTTAGGAGGTAAAGGTCATACTGCAAAAAAACACTTTATAGTGATGGTTTGTAGAACTTTTTTAATGAATATAGAATAGAGCAACATTCTGTGACTTATTTTGCATTTATAAAAATGACTAATGTTAATACTGAGGAAGATTTTCCAGGAAAGGAAAAAAATCTTCTGCTTGAAAGTGTTTCAAGATCACTAATTCATGTTTGAAGAAATGAACCTGTCATTATCTAAATCAAAGAAAATATCAGAGTAGGAATTTTCCTGCAGGAAAATTTCCTTTCCTGAATTCAAGAAACCTTTGAGGCTCTGAGTTCTTGCTGCTCTTGCTTGGGCAGCTGTGGGCAGGACAGGGATAAGAGATGGACACAAAAGGGAGATGTTTTGGCTGTAGGTCAGAAGACACAGCACACATTTCTGCCCTCCAGGCTTTCTCTGGAGGCTGCCAGGGGCAGGAGCAGCACAGGGCAGCAGTGCCAGGCTGGGGTGGATGGAGGGTGGCCATGCCACAGCCTGGGGACACAGAGACACGATGAACATTCAGCTTAGTACTGACAAAAGCACTGTTTTGTCTTTATCCTGCAGTGACTCACAAAAGCATGTTTTCCTTCAAAAAACATCACCAATTCACAGATTTATGTTTTTTTGTGGCAACAAAAGCAGTTTTCACATTTAATATTGCTTTTTTAGTATCATGATCAGCACCTGTATTACACAGCAGGAGAAATTAAAATATTGGGAAAAAAAAGAGAAAAGAGAAAAACCAATGCCAAACATGATAGTTTTTTCCATCATTAGGAAAAAAATTAAGATTTACCCTCTCCATTAGTAACAGGTCTATACTGTGTTTAAACGTGTTTTAGCCTATATTCTATTGAAGACCCACAACAGTTTTCTCTGCAGCTCTTAGTATTTCATTCTGTAAACCATGGTATCTGTTGAAAGGTAGAAAAGAAAAACCAGAATGAATAGTCTTCCTCAAATGAAGACTAAAAAGAGTTACTCTACTTTTTTGTCGTATTAAGATTGATCTTTGCTCTAGCTTATACAACGTACTAAATTACAAAATGAGGTGCACATATTGATCCTTAGAAATATTCAAACTTTTCACTTCCTTTCTCCAATTTCACATTAGGTAAATTTCAGGAGACTTAAAAGGATGCAAAGGAAGTAGCCATGGCCTAATACTTTGAAGAACCAGGTCCATCTTCTCAGCATATTTAAAAAACAACAAAATTTACTATTGTCTACTGCTGGCAATACAAAAGCACTAGGACCACTTTACACATAGTTTGTTTAACCTTTTTTATTTGCCTTTGAGAAGCTGCTGAATTGCAGAGTCTAAGGAGCAATTGTAAGAGCAAGAGACTGGCCAGTGATTAAATTCTCATAGGTGATGATAAAGGCTAACAGCAGTTTGTTCCCAAATACCAGGATTCTACTGAATAATTTTTTTAATAGTAGACTAACTTTACTTGAATTTAAAACAAAGTTTGTCAAAAAAAGGGAAAATTACATGAGGCTCAATTAAAAGAGCACAAACAGAAAAGGTGGCAGTTATCTTGAAAATTCTTTACTACAATTTTATAGAGACCAGCTTCTAAGAGTGATCAAAAGTAACCAAGCATTTGGAGCAAATACTTTTGAAACACCGTTGACAAAAATATTTCTAATGTTTTCAACTCACGGTGATAAGTTTAAGGTTTCTTTCACTATGAGCTGTTCCTAATTCATATCTGTAGCTCAGGCTTGCAGATGAATTTTTAATGATGACCAATAGTAGTGTCAAAACATTTCCAGAGAGCGTAATCTCAGCAAAGGATTCCTTCAAGAGGTTGTTTGTCTGCATGGACAGCATTAGACTGAACGAGTCTGAGTACTGTAGATCTTCACAGAGGCTGAGGGGAGAGCTGTGTGTTTCACCAGTGACATGTGGAAAAGCAATCAGACACTGGATTACATGGCTGTCACTGTCCATTTGCCTTCTTTATCTCTACTCACTCTGAGCTCTTGCAAGTAATGACATTGCTGTGTAGAGCAAGACAAAAATGTGCAAGAAGGAATGGGTTTGGCATATTTAAACTTAGTGTTTTCAATTTATTTGCAAAGCAGTTAATTTTTTTCATTCTTAATACATTTCTTCAACTATATATTTGAAGGAATATTTGCTAAGTATAAAGGTTACTTTGTACTTATGAAGGTTGCTGTTAAACAATTGGAATGTTTTTGTGGTTTATTAACCTATGTTCAATATTCACCTATATGTGTCCTATTAATTGATTTCCAATAATTTGTCTCAATCTTTGTAGAAAGTCTTTGTATTTATAAACACAAGAGACAGCTAAAAGAATTTGGTAAACTGGTATGTGTAAAGAAGTGGAATGTCTGTTGTTTGGGGAGCACAGACTTTCCTGCACACATTTGCTAAAGAGTCTGGGTGTGAACTTCCCAGTTTACCTGTCTGCAGTCTATACCTTCATACTGGAGTTCACATGACACTCAGGTTAAACAGCGTCTGTAAGTTTATGCATTTTAAACAGCAAAGTATATGAATCCAACAGTGAGAAGGCAAATAGCTGAAGAATTTTAGGAATCTTGTGCTGTTTTCATTCTCCCCCCTGCACATGAAGAAGCATAGTTTTGGCTATGCTGCCCTTGACTTTGGAAAAATAACAGTAACATCTTTCCTTGCAGAAAAACTAGAAGAACATAAGTCTCTATATACTGTATTCAGAAAAGATTTTTCCTCCTAATCTAAATGTATCATTTAGATACATTTGATTTTTTTAAAATGTATATGCAAAGCCTGCAACTGACTGCGTGAATTTTAGTGGTTCAGGGACAGAATTCTGAAATTCTTTATCATTACTTCAAACCAGCAGTAAGCAGTGCCATCTTTGGGAGCATGGGGAGGGGCTTTTTATTTTGATTTGTTATGATACAAACATGAACAACCATGAATAGAGTTAATTTTTGCTTAGAACAGAATAACACTATGTATCATTGTAATTAATTTACACTATGTGAGTCATTTTACATTAATTTTAATAAAAATGATACATGCACTGGAGGGGCTTTGAGAGTAGCCACAAATCAAATAAAAGGAGAATGCTATCATGCTTGTAACATACAGAGTCTATTGGTTTGCTTTTTCTTACTGAACTTTGTAAATTGTATCTGTACCAATAGATTGCCCATTAGAATTACTTTAATGGTCTTTAAACTAGATATTCAAACATACAGGAATAATTACATAAAGACCTAGATGTGTATTATAGCCTGTTATATAGAAAATATCACAAACTACAAGCACTGCTTGCAAATGCTGCAGCTTAAGAGTCGAACAACTGACCTTTCTCAGAGCTTTTTCCATTAACAGCATAGTATTTGATAGAATAAGTCATAATGATTTTAGCTTTGTATTCATAAAAGAGTAAAAGATGATTACTTTCTGTGGAAATAAACAGATAAGAACTCAGTGTCCTCTGCTGCTGATGAATAAACACCCCAAACTGTATAGTACTCTGGGGACTGTAAAAAAAGACAGAATTATCTGTTTCAGCCTCTTCCCTTATACTTTTTTCCTGACTCTTTAAGACTGAGGACCTTTGACTGCAGAATAGGGCATAGCTAGTAATGTATCTTTAAGAGTGAAATCTGCTTCTTTAATCTTTATATGCTTTTGCTTTGCAAGTTCAAGGTAAATGTTTCCCTTAAAAAACCCACGTTCAATAACCTTCTGATAAAGTTATTTAAAATAAGGAATATCTACTTAATACTTAATGTTTTCCCTCCTTTAACTAAAACTAGATGCATTGATAATTTGACTATCAAACCAAGAAACAGCCTATTTGAAAGAAATGTTTTTCCTCAGGATGCATGTGAAATTATGTAGTGGAATATTCCTTATTTGAGAGATAATAAAGCTCCAAAATAGGCTTTAGTATCCTGGGTTGGAGAGGAGCACCAAATAAAATATATTCTAAACAATATATCTGAAGACTTCGTATGACATTTGTACATGTCAACAGAAAAAAAAAAGGCCCCAAGAGGACAGGGCTTGTAGAAAAGTCAGTTTGCTTATCAAAGTTAGTTCCATGCAATACTTTTTCTAATGCTTTATTTAGTCTTATTTTCATTATCTTAACTGTGTGTGTTTCTTCACTTGGCTGGAAGGATTCACACTGCAGTAAATCACACAGCATATTTTTTTCCTTCTGACATTTATTCTACATTTTTATTTATTTTAAAGTCATCATTTTTCATACACCTACCAGGTCAAATCCATCTCCCACTTAAATCCAAGTGTCCCAATAACTATAGTGGGGATTGAGTCAAATTTATATTCCCCATGCCATGTCAGATTCACAATCTTTATCCTTAAAATTTCATCCTTTGAACACTTGCAAGACCATTCTTTAGCTGTTCCTTGGCAAAGCCTTTTTGTTATACCCATGTTCATCTTAGCATGAAAACACCTGCTGTCATTCTAAATACAGTATTTAGCTCTTCACATAGAAGACATTGTGGCAACAAATTAAGGACCAAGAAAGCAGTTTTTAAGCTATGTGCATCTTTGGTCTCATCTAAGTTATTCATTCTAGTAGTTTACGTGATTACAAAGCTTGTTAAAAAAAGGAATTAAAATAATTGTCATCTGTAATTAGGTAGGAGAACATGCACTCGAGAAAACTTCAAACTCACTTTGTGATACCAACGTTGGCAACACAATGATGAAGAGGAAGTCTTTCACAACCAGACATTACCCCATCAATCAGTTTGCAGTCAGGAGAAAAACTGACTTTGTCATGATATGGTTCTTAAAGCAAAAGTAATAAATTCTATAGAAACAGAAAGCCTACAGCGTAGCTAATTTATTCATTATCCACCCCAGAAAAATAATTAAGTCATGCTTTCTTTCCTGGCTCTTCATTACAGTTTAGCCTTTTTTTGCAGCAGTCAGTGACTGAATGCTTATTAAAATAAATTAGCTGCAAAACTTTTAACTCTGTCTTAAAGAAAAACTAATCCACTTTTCTAGTGGAAACAACATTGATTAAATAAACCGAGTTTCATGCCGAGACAACTAATTCCTTTAGCCACAGTTTCCTATCTTAAATCATGTTGTATCTGTATTATTTTGAGAAGTATATAATGAGCTGTGAGTTCATAATTGGTATTAACCTCTTTCTGTATGCATTTCATTTTTTTAGCCTGGATGATTTTAGTGATGGAACAAAATCACTGCGCAGCCCATACATACTCTCGTACTTGTGTATCCCTTATTTCAGGATGCACGCAGGCAGTCATTCAGATATACTTTGTTACTCCTCTGACCCAGCTGTTTCAGACAGACCGCCTTGACAGGAAGGAACTTCATCCATATCAAACTGCTTCACAGGTTCTACATAGGAATATCACTTTAGAAAATAAGTGTTTACAGACTTGCTCATATTTCATATAAGAAATACAGAATGTGAGCATTTAGAATTTGAACCTGACACACAGACAAGCTGAATTAATGAAAATTCTCTCAAACAGTTTGTGTTTCACATAAAAACACATTGTACAAGGCCAAATGCTGAAAAATGGGCAAATAAGGCTGAAGGAATTGTCATATCTGACCTGTGTAGAGTTGCCCACATCATTGTTTTAAAAAATATATAGGTTCATCCTTTTAAATGTAAATATTTTCTTTAATGCCAGCAGCAGTAATCAACCAACAGTAAAGCAATCTAGTGATGAATCAATCAGATCACACACATACCAGCTGCCACAACAAAAGAGATAATAAGAATTTGATGTGAAATAGTGATTAAATTAATATAATTAAGCCAGGGATAAATCCATCACCCCTTCCCAAGACCAACCTTGTCACAGGGCATCAGAGGGGCTGGCTGATACAGAAGCACAGCTCAGCAATATCTGCAGCCTGAGGGTGTCGACATCCTCTGCACTCACAACAGTCCCCTGTGCACTTGTGCACTTCCAGTGGCTCTGAATATTTATAAAACCCTCAGCCTCATCTTCAGCACCCCATTCAGCTCCTCTGCCCTAGGAAGAGCATTTTTCTAAAGAAGCCATGTACATCATCAGGGATCTTAGTCCCTGTGGCCCCTCATTAGCAGCTGCCAAGGCTGCTCAGGATGGCACACCACCACTGCACAGAGCAGCCCCAGGACCTGCTGTGTCAGGCTGGCTTTTGTCCCAGGGCACAGAAACCATCTTGAAACGGGGAAGAGAAAATACAAAAATCTCCTCTGCCACACACGTTGGTGGGTCCAACTGCACTGCACAGGGGGCGAGAAAATCTCCGAGGGGCGACTCCGATTACAAAGAGCATTCATCATCAGGCAGGGCATGCTCTCAGCTACAGCTAATTCAGCAGCAAACAACAAAACATCTGATGGGCCTTGGTGGCTGCTCCATCTTCTGGGTTGCCTGAGTCCTGTGCAGCCCAGGGCAGGGAATTCATGGAGCACAGGGATGTAGGGACACTGTGACACTCTCCTGGGAGGGTCTGGGGCTGTCCCATTGTCCCCCAGAGCAGGCAGCCAACACTTTGCCTGCCATGATCTGCAAGACCATCCCACACAATTACCTCTCAAACTTTCTATATAAAATCCACAGGTGCTGCAGGACTGGCAGAACAGAGGGAGAAAACATTCTTTATTGTCACTCCCCCACCCCCCCCACACCCCCTTTTCAATTGCTTCCCTTCCCTTTCTCTGCTCAGCTCGTTTTATCTCCGCCAGGCTGCAAGAGCGCGAGGGCGGGAAGGGAATATGTGAATATGTCTGGTCTGACAGAAACTCCTCTTCTGCAGACAGGAGCTCACCGAGGGACTCTGGCTAAAAAAAAGTGTTCTACATCTTGTATTGATAATATCTTTGGTCTTTTCTTTACTCTGAGGTTATAGCTGTATTGCATAAATTCTACCCGTGTGTCATTTCTTTTTACATTAGAGCAATAAGCATATGAGAAACCAAAATCTAATAATCAACTGAAGATAATGCTACCAAAAAAAAAAAAAAAAAAAAGATCACTGTATATTTATACCAGTGAATTATTCAGAGAAGGTAGTCTACCTATTTCAGGCAAACAGCAAGGGCCATGATGGAACTGCTAACTGCTTCAGGATTTTTTGTTATAGTAATATGTTTATTTCTTCTAAGAGATGAATTGTAGAAAATATATTTCCTTTGTGTATTGATACAGTAGTGAAGAAATTTAGAGTTTTCTGGTATTAACTTGGTGTTAGTATTTTCCAGTCAAAAAACTTTAGTTACACATGTATTTCCAAGGGAATACTTAAATTTGGTTTATGTGATATACTTTTATTTAGTGACAGCTGGAGGCCTCTAATAAACTAAACAAATGAAAAGAATGTTGCCTCTCTAGTTGTTTTACTAGATATACTCACATCAATGACAACTTATTTAATTTGATATATGGCACTACCTTTGTGTTCCCTTACTGAATAATCACAAATCTTATCATTAATTAGCCTTCAAGGCAAAAAAACAAATGTTTCTTATATCCATAAAAATCTGTTCTTAAGTATAACTTTCAAAATATTATTTTCAGCATAAAGTACAAATTATTAGTTTCTGGTGGACCAAGATACTGGCCTTTTCTCAGAACCCCAGGTTCTGCATGGAAGCAGATAGTTTAGAGAAGAAGTACAAGATAGAAGGGAGTTTTTTGTAGTGTTTTAGTGAGAATATGTTTTGTGAGTATATGTTTTGAAAAGGAAGTGGTTCCAGGAACTTGGTTATTGACATTGGGATGATGTCCTGAAAGAAAGGACGGCTCTGCTTGCCATTCTGTTTCAGCCTGGTTTATACACCTAAATAAAACAAGTTACACTTAAAATATCAGATTTCTCGAGTTTTGACATCTACATTAAGAAGTGCAAACTGTATAGGAGGACCAAACCAACAGGAGAAAGAAAACAAATCCCTCAGTACACTCATTTTTAAAATAAATTGTTCCTTTCGTAGCATTTTAAACGATACCCTGATTTTCTACAAATATTCAGAGAATTGAACTCCAAAGTGGTTTAGTCAAGTCTAAGAAAATGAGTGCATACATAAAAGCATGTGTGTGCATACAGGTAGAAACATACACAGTAGTGAGCACACGACTGTGGACAAGGAGAGACAGTTTTTGGGTCAAGATTTAGTCTGATAACACTCCAGGAGCTGAGGTTGTCTTTCCTGCACTGGAGAGTGTCCTGTGAGCTCACAGACACAAAAGATGACAAGATCGTTGACAAATTCCCAGAGTACTTTAAATTTATATTAGAATATAAGGTTCTCCTTTATAAAATTTGCATGGCAATTTAGGAAATAAAACATGAAACTGTGAGGTGCTGCAATAAGAGAGAGGACTATTGTGTGTTTAAAATGTTATCTTTATACAGTAATTGGAAATTCATTATTAGCTATTAAAAAGGAAGATGACTGAGAATGTGTTGTCTCTTCTAAGTACATTAGGTGATTTTTTTATTACAGCTTCTAAGATTGTACCAAAATTATAGAGAAGAATAGGGTAAAGAATTAACACATGATATTCTTGTGCATTTTTATTTTTACTCCTATGTGTCTACAATTTTTTTCTTTTAAGAAATACTAAAAATGTGACAAATCTGATACAAATTAATTCTGTATGTCACATGCTCCCACTTGCATATCTATTCCTCAGTACTCTTAAGGAATGTTCACAGGAATGAGATCTGACATTCTTGAAATTATGGCCTTGAAATAATAATTCTTCTACAGCCAGAGAAAAGACACAGGCCACTCACAGACTTGGGTCTGGGGAATCCAGAGCCTCCCTCTGGATGATTCAGAAGGGACCATATGGAGAACAGTTTCCAAAATTAAGCACTTCAGACAGAGTGGCTCACTCCCACTATGACTCAAATTTTGTGTGAACACGTTTTTGGGAGTTTCAATATTATGATTTCCAAATCATAATAACAGTGATATTTCACACAGACTGAATGTCAGCTGTGTTTCTAAAAGGCTGCAGAAATTTACTGTCTTTGGTCTTCCAATCTTCTGGGCTTGAAAGGCCTGAACTCTAGCACACATTGGTCCAGGGCTTTAAGGAAAACCAAATGACTTTTTTTATTTCTTTCAGCACTTTTTTTCATCTCTGTGCTCCTGTCCACTGGACCATGCCTTCATAACAAGGACTGCATGAAAATAGGTGCTGAAGGACTGTCCTGGAATCACTCAGCTATGAAAATAAGATCTGAATGTTTATTTTTCATAAAATTAGGACTCCTGACTTGTTCCAGTGGGTGCAAGTCCCCCAACTTCATACCAATCTAAATGAGGCAATCCCAATACTTGGAAGAGTCTGCCCTTCACAGTCTTATGCTAGTATTCATTGAAGTTATTGTCTTCAAAATGGAAATTATTTTGAGTGTTATTAGAAACTAGGAATTAACCGTTTTTTAAATTTAACTTACAATTCTAAATATTTTCAAATTAAGAGACATGCTGTACATTTTCAATGAGCTAATGTGCAATTTGTAACAAGTGAAATATATCAAATGAAAATGATTTTGCAGTGATCTAAACCCAATTAACCTCAAAGAATGTTATATGAACATAGACTTTGAAAGATTTTAATTATAGCTGTAAATGCTATGCAATTATTGACCAAGTTTGGCAGAGATATTTTATGTTGCCTACTGTTACTACATACTGTTATCTTTTTAATTTGGAAGCAGAAAAAATTAATGTCAAATCACACTGGTAATTTGAAGAGTCATGGATTGAATACTTGTTGACCACTTGAAATAATAATTCAGGCAGTCTTTCCAAAATAAAATTTCCGTTATTAAAAAGGAAATAAATCATAACTATTATACTACAGGTGTGTGCTTGAAACAAAATTAAATGAAAATATATTAGTAAAGGAACATCAAGTGCCAATTGTTGTTTCTAATTATGAAAATGTTTGCTAGTAATCTCATTAGTCTGTTTAGAAGTTGTCAGTTACATAGAGCTCTCTGGCAGTCTGAAACTATAGTTTGAGGAAAAACTGTGATCTAAAGATCATATTTTTATAGCTGCTGGATAAAGTTCAAAAATTTTCCAACTATTCTTCAAAAAAGAGTGGAATGCAAAGAATTCCATGCTTATAAATACATTTGTTATGTCTCCATCCTATTTGGATGTTCAAATAGATAACAAAAATCTTCATTTGATAAAACTCCAGTGTATAAAATTGTAGGTTTACTAAAAATTAACGTTTCTTTTTTTGTAGAAAAAAAACCAAATCACTTCTCTGCATTCATTTGCTGTTTAATTTAAACACTCAAAAAAGGACAAAAATATTCCCTTTTTACAGAGAAAAATGAGGAAAAGAGAAATTTACACATTGGAATAAAGGATCTGCTAAGGGATTCACTATAAAGCTATGTTCTTTCTATTAAGAAGCTATGGACATAACACGTATTTTGTGCTTTCATGTTATACAAAGCTCTTCTTGGGCTGCACAAGGTAATGCTGCATTTGACACAGAAACAGAATAATTTAAGTTGTAAGGGACCTCTGGAGATCATCTGGTCCAACCTCTCTCTCAAAGCAGAGCCAGCTTTGAAGTTAGAGCAAGCTTCAAAGTTAGACCAGGTTGCTCAAGGTCATATTCAGTCGAGTTTTGAATATCTCCAAGGACAGAGATTTCACAACCTCTCAGGGCAACCTATTCCAGTACTTGACCACCCTTATTTTGAAAAAAAATATTTTCTTATATGATGTTCTGCACTTAGTTATACTGTCTTCCAGTAGAAAAGTCTTGTCCCATGAGGTAAAAAAAGAAACCTTTAAACTAAGTCAGTTTCTTCAAGTTTTTTGGGTTCTTTACTCAAAGAAGGGTGATATTGACTGAGGAAGGCACAAGAAAATATTTGAAAGAACAAAGCTGCTATTAATTTGCTACTTTGGGAGGTCAGCAATGCTTGAAACACATTTTTTCTAGTAATTGTGTAGAGACTGTGTTGCCATTATCTATGTATTCTTGTAGTTTTATAAGTTAATTAAACCCAGGAAACAACTCTCATAATTCTGATTTTGAAAATATATTCATAAAGATGGGGTTTGATTTCCTATCCAGCAAATTTTTACCCTTGGAAGAATAGAGTCCTAATGATGACAAAAAGCCATTTGTCTGCAGGGTAAAAGGTTTGATCAGTGTAAAATCATCAGCAGAGAAGAGAAAACAATAGATTTTTAAGAACTTTTCTCCAAGAAGAGCAAGCATGATCAATAGGCAAATTGACTACTTGAACAAATTTATATCAGAGGGAAAACCTGGGCCTGAAGGCTGAAGAGAGAGGCCCACAGGAGAAACCTAGGACCCCTGAAAGATCTGATCACAAAACAAAGCATTCTGTGGATAATGAAATGGAAGAAAGTTGCTTGCAGGGTTGTGTTTTTCCCTCCTTTGATCTAGCTACCATGTTTTGCTTATGATAAAAAGTAATTGGATAAAAAATTAATTCAGATTTTCCATTTTATTTAGTCCACCTACCTCTAAAGAATAAAACAGGGTGGGGTGTTTCAAGGAAGATACTTCCATTAAAAGGACTACACACAGATGGAGTCTAGGTTGGTTAGAGCAAGAAACTCCTGGTGTGAAATACTCTAATATATGCTCAGCCAGCATTTAGAAGAATATTCATCATATGATATTGTCTTCCTGTAGTAAATATAAATCTGCTAATTAAAATTGTAATCAGATGTTTAAATAATGACATGAGACCCCACTGTGTAGCAAGGCAAAAGCTGTGGGAAAAGGAAGATTTCTGGAATTCTAGAGTTTCTCCTGACTTGCCTGAAGTGAGTTTCAGTACTTTGCAATACTTCTGGAAAGGAACATAACCTTCATTCTCTTCTGTCCCTTCTGTTCTGAATCTCTTTATTTTAAAATGTCCATCATTACTCTTTTTAGGATGCTATGTAAGTCTTACTAGACTTATTCTCTATGTAAAAGTTTTCTTACTTCTGGACTTGTATCATGTGATTTTTCTGAAAGGACTTTGAAGCACTGGGTTCTTTGAGGGAGGGTTATTTTGGATTCCCCTTTTCAGTAAATTCTTGAGTAAGTCAAAACATTTTCAGCTGAAGTACTAACTTTTTTCGTTCCTGAAGCAGATAAATTTGCTTGTATGGTATTCTTTTAATATTGTCCTCAGAGTCTGAGGTTTAGGACCTTAATTTGGTTTTGACAGATCAGGTAAAATTTTACTTTGAAGGGAAGGAAAAAGAAAAACAACAAAAAACCCCTACCCACCATGAACTGCATGAGCATTACAATAAAATAACCTTGAAGAGACAACTTAATTAGTATTTAAGTGATCCTGAATTACAATGAAATTCCTATGGAAATGTGAACAACCACCTGCATATCAAATAAAGTCATGAGATCATTGCCTTTACAGTAAATATAATTTTGTTCATAAAAAATGGTTTTCTTAAGGAATACATCATCAGAAGATGATAATAATAATTTCAAAAATTTAACCACATAGGAATGCATATATGAAGCATGGCTTATGGGAATGACTGGGAATAAGCAAGCCCTAAGTGTTAGTACGTGCTGAGTTCATGTAGAATGACCTTGGAAAAGTCATTTTCACCTGCTTGTGCTTCAGCCAGCCCAGCTGGAATACAGCATAAAAGACAAAAGCCAATTGATAAGCAGATGCTGCTTTTAAGCTGGCCATTAATGACATACATGAATTTCTGATGTGTATAGTTTCACACTGAAGACAGGAAGGGTGACTTGTATTGATGCCTCTCCTAGTTTTGGTTGTGGGGTTTTTTATTTATTTGGTTGGTTGTTTTTAACAAATATTTGGGTTAAATATATGGGAAAAATATTTTTAATGGAGAGCTGTTATTCAGTATTCTGTTATTGCTCCTTTCTATATCTTCATAGTAAGGTGCTGGGCTAACTATGGAGAAACAAAATTCTCTCAATGTGACATTGAGCCCAGAAGACAT
>WEIU01012383.1:28468-72793 GCA_013389925.1 Aegithalos caudatus | reverse complement strand
CAAATTCAACCCTCAACAACAGTATAAAATTTTTTCTCTTGTTTTGACTAATATTGAAAGTAAATGGAAGATTGTTTTCTCCTTTTTTCTTCCAGATATTATTTGCCGTCCTGACACAGTGATCAGTTGCTGATACATTGTCTTTCTTTTTTCTGCATTGTTTCTGGGGGGAAAAAAAAATTACAATAGAGCTTTGCCAAATCACAGTGCAGGAACTGAACTTCCCTGAACTTTTATATAATTCCAGCTGGGTTTGAATTTTTCTTCTTGTAGGGTGATGTCTAATTAAACAAGAATTACATATATGGACTTTATTGGGAGATATTTGAGAGCTTGCATCCATGTTACATTAAAAGTTGAAGCAGCAGATTTTCAGTACAGTCCAAAGGTCTCAAAGTCCTCTGGTATTAAATTTGCAAAGATTTCTGAGATTAATGAAATTGGAGGGGGTTGGTAGCATTGTCCCTGTAATATTGAATCTCAATAGCCTGTACAATAAGATATTGTTCAGTATCCTCCTTGGGCCTTGAGCTTAATATGGCAGTTACATAAACTGAAATAATGTGAAACTTCTGGCCATGGTTTGTGCATGACATTTTGCAAGATGAAGCTGGTTTTGGGCTTCAGGTTAATGGCCTTCTGGCAAAAGCAAAAATAATGTGCTGAAGTAAAAGACTGCATTGATTTGTGCTTCTCTGTATGGTGGAATAAAATCTGTCCATGTGTAATCTGGAAGAATCCTGATACCACTTTTGGTGCACCTGTTTATTTGAAGTCCAAACTTAGCCTGTAGTCCTGACTTTGCTTTTATTAATTTTATTTACTCATAAAAGATAGCATGGCCCTTCTCACACATCAAAATCCCAAGTTCCTCCCAAGATAGGCCTGTGGAGATAAGGCTTCTGCTTAGGGTAGCATAACAGTGATGGACGTACGGTCCATCTAAAGTCTATTGGAGCCACAGAAGCCACACTTGCACTTGCTCCTCCAGAGACCTGAAGTGGATATTGCCACCTCTGATTCTTTCCACTTCTCTGACATGAGGCCCACAAATTCATGCCTCTCTGCTAATACGCTTCCCTCACTGTCTCTTTTTCCTGTGACGGAAGTGTTATACCTTCATCCTATTCCCTTCTTTGCCTGCAGCAAGAAGGGAAAATGGAAGCTCTGCAGTGTGAACAAGGCAGATTCTCACAGTGAAGACGGAGGGAAGCAGGTGCTGGTGAGGGAGATGAGATGGGTTTAGGCTGCTGTGTGAGGGTAGAAGAAATACTGGAGGTCTTGGGTGAAGATCAAAGTTCCCAAAACCATAGATGATGGATTTCATAGGTAATTGAGATTACCAGCTATAGTCTCCTGATGTCACATGTCAAGAAAATGACCGTAACAATAAGTTAAGAGGAAGAGTTGTGACAACTTTCCTGAGTTTCTTACAGTTGAAAACATGTAGCTTTCACTCACTAACTCAGTTCTGCTGTCTCAAGAAAGATAGCATTAAAAGTTATTTTGGCCTTATTCTTAAAGTGGGACAAGTAAGCAGAGGCTGTGGTGCTGGATGTGAGGCTGTGCATTCTCCACACAAGGAAAGAGGCAGGATATAGTGAACTTCACATCCTGCTGATATTGATGATTTTATCCTGGAAATAGTCAGCTGCTATGTTTAATTGCTCAACACTTAGGGATATCTAGACTTCCAAACAAAGATTTATCACTTAGACCTTCTCTCCCAGATGTCCCATGATATTTAGGTACATTGCCCTGGGATTTTTCATTTCACCTAAGTACATTATCTTTCATCCAGGATCTTGCCATTTCACAGGTGAGGGTCAGGCTGATTTTTTTGGGGACAGATCTGTAAAGGAAGTGGAGAGGTAGTACCCATTAAACTTTGAGTGTACACAGTATCTCTGTGGGGATAGCTCAATGCCATTTCCTGTATCAGAAATCAGTATCAAAATGGCTTTAGGTGTGCAGGGCAGTGGAAATTCAGGAACTACAACTAAAAAGAGTACCCTGTTTCCACAGAAGAATTTAAGGATGTCATATGTGATTACTCTAAACTTTAAAATTTTAATCATTAGTACTGATATTCTGAGAAAATAGGCCAGATGATTGTCCCTTACCACAGTGACTGAAATATTTTATTTTGCTTTCCTAGAGAGCCAATTTCACAACTAGACCATACCAGTGCATAGTAACGTGAAGTCAAGCAAACACAGTGAAAAACTTCTGAGTGTGAAACAAAATTCTGTATTGGTTTTTGATAACTTTTTTTACATTTTAATATAGAATAAATACCACATTGTTCTGGTTCTTGCACATCTCCATTATTTGGGTCTTACAATTTTGATACCTTTCAGATTTGATAAATTTCTTTTTTCTGAATCATCTGTTTTGGATGCTGTCAATATTTACATTCTTTTTCTCATTCTTAATGAATCTATGTAGTGATAGTAATCCTAGCACCTATTGCTCAGCATCAGAGTAGATTCTTCTTTCTATTCTTTTGTAATACCATTGATTAATAACTCATTGCTTCCTATCTGTCAGACAGTTTTTATCCACCTTATTGTAATAGTATTCAGAACGTAATTCTCTAGTGCCTCTATGAGCTTCCTGTGTGGTACTGTGTCAAAGGCCTTGCTAAAATCCAAACAAATTATATCCACCACATTTCCTTTATCCGCCCAGTTTGTCACCCCACTGAAATATCCAGCACAATGAAACATTTATTGATGTAAGTTTCTCTGTTAAACCAGAATAAATGTGAAGGTTCTGCTGTGATTATGTGATAGAGTCTGCTTCTTAACAGGTATTACCGTTTTATGCACTAAAGATAATATGAGCCATGGGAGATGACACCATTCAGCAGGAGCAGTGAGGCTGTGAAGATCAAAGCATTATGAACCTTGAAAAGAAGTGGGAGAAGCTTATATGCTACAATAGCTTGTAAAGGGCATAAGTAAAGTCTTCAAGCTGTATTCCAAGAGATGCTCAGCAAATATAAGCTTCAGATCTGCTTCACAAAAAAACTGTATCTTTAGAGAAAGAATTGTTTGGGCAAGGCCTCGTGAAAGCTGCATGCTGTCACTGTTCCTGTTCCTTGGGAACATAAACAGGATCTAGGGACAGCTTGTGCAAGAAAACAGTTGGAATAAGGAATATCATGGTTTTCAGCAGCCAACTTGATTACCATCATCGCCCCTGCGTAGGAGAAAGCTTCAAGAGGTATTTAGAAGGATGCTGGGTCCCACCAAACTGTAACGGAACTACGCATTAAACTCCTAAACATTAGGAGTCCAGGTCAGATCCTAAGTGCAGTTACAGAGACCAACTCTTCTGTGGCTTGAGAAGTTCAGCTTCTCATGTGCTTTCACAGCTGGGCTTCTCAAGTGCTTGTTGCTTACTTTGTTAGCAGTAGGAATAAATGACGGGAATGGACTGTGCTATTAAGGGGTCCAACAAGTTTAACAGGTTTGAGGGCCCTTGTGGTGAAGTTGCATCCAGTACCTGTTTCCAAGTGGCCATTAGAGTGGATTATGCAGTGCAGCTTTTATACAGTTCATTGTCTCTAACTTTCTGAAACTGAGATTTCAAGGAGTCTTAGTCTTCGCCCAAAGGCAAGTTTTATCATACCTGAACAAAAATAGTTCAAATACTATTGGGGGATATGGGGGCTGTGTGAATTGTAGCCAAAAATACACCTTTTTCCTGATTAAAATGATTTTGTAGCTGAAACAGCCATGGTTTGGAAATTAAAATTTGTAATGGATGTCATCTTCAGTGGGAAAGTAAACTCAAAGGATGAATGCCATGAGGAAGACAAAATCTCTGTGGGCACTCATCTTTGCAGTGAACCAATAACAGGTGGAGATTCACCATTTTGACAAAGAAACCTTCAATCTTCTGTTGTCCATTCCTGCAGGAACCCTTGATCCCAGCACAATGCTGTAGGTTGTCCTCTGCTCCCATTCTGTCAAATTACAAAGCCCCCAGGTTTCTCCCATCAGCAATTCTGTGACTCTGTTTTGAGCCACAAATGGCGATGAGTTCGAAGGCAGAACTGGAAAGAACCTAAATTCCTGCATATTTTTGAAAGTATAGTAAGAGCTCCAATTCAGATTTTTGGGAGGATTTTTCAAGCACTGGCATTACTTTTTTNTTTCTGTGACACAATTGTTCTGGGACATATTCTAAGTAATTGTTTAGATTCTGAAGGTGGATCGAGGTCTCTTACCTGGCCCATGAGTTTTCGAATATTCTCTTGAAGGCAAAGGGGTTTTGTTTGTGTGTGTCCATTTGTCATCCGGTGCCCTCCCCTTCCCTCACTCCTTAGTTTGTTGAAGATAAGTTCCTTTATATTATCAATGAGATTTTTTTCTTGAGTAAGGGCATCAGTATTTTACCTTCTTTGAATAGCTACTTGTGTGAGTGGCTTCATCGCTGATTTCCAGTTCAAGAAGTGAACTTGAAAAAGATCAATTGACTGAGGTTGTAATTTCTATATCTAGAAATTTCTAAATATATCAGAAAGTGTTGTACTGTATTCTCCTCTGGTCTTCCTTCTCCTTGTAACTAGTCAGCTATATATGACTCTAACTGACCTGATCCAGCTGACTTAAGGTACTCAAGGAAAATCACAACCTTACAGATATGGAACTTCTTTATTGTTAAGAGTTTGCAGAAGGCTGACATATTCTGAAATGTTTCCCAATAACAAATTACACTTTTTTCCCTTCTCTTTAATTTTTAGATTGAATGAATCTGATTCTTATCAAGCTAGGGGATTAGACCATAAACATGAGTCAGGTGAAGTAGAGTAAGGGGCCCAAGCAAGTAGTGGAATATTGCTAATGAACTTCAGTCATTGAAGAGTTGGTAGCTTTCCTCTCACAGTTTTCAGACTCTGCATAAGCTTTATGGCAGAAAGAATTGTGAGAAAGCAAAGTGAAAGCTGTTTACCTTCTGATATTTATTTTTAAAGCCTTTACTAACAGGTAACTCTTGCTCTTTTGTTGACACTTTACTCATGTTCCTCATTCCTGACCTGCCATACTCTTCATTCTTGCAATTCCAGCTCTTGGGCTTCTCTCAAGCAAAGTTCATTGACTGTTCTTGAGCCATGTTTTTTTTATTCCACAAGGGGATTAGGGCACCCCTTTCACTCAACAGTCATGATCTCCTGGCTCACAAGTGTTGAGCATACTCACCTGTGCACAGGAAGGGACACTTATTTTCCAGGGCTCCATTTCTTGTATTAGAAGAATCACAGTGTGTGCTAATTATGCCTGCCTTGAGGAGAGTGACCTCTTTAACTGCAGGCACTATGTCCTCAGGATAACTTGCAGAGTAACACCAAATGTTGCTTTCCCTCCTTTCCATTTCCAGTCAGAAGAACCTGGGCAAAGCACAAAAGGCTTCAGGTTAAAACTACTAGAAGATACCCTGAAGAGCAGTTGTCAGGATTGTGCCCAGCATGGGAAGGAGACGCTATGGCTTTGTGCTTTGACAGGAGAAAGCTATGTGTTTCCTCGTTGTCTACAAGAAAATGGGGGTTTTGGACAAAATTCGCAGTGGTGAAGTCCATGCACCAATTTATTCCTATTTAGGTCATCAGAATAGGGCTTCAGTGGTGCAGTCTCTATGCTGGCTCTCTACACAGGGATAGATTTCACGCTCAGTGAATGCTCTTTGTTTCTCAGTTGAGGTCAGTTTTTCCCTGCATTCATTAGAAGAAGTAGCTTTTGATGTTAAATACTGCTGCCCCTCTCCTTCCCTGCCAGCAAGCCAGCATTACAGTCCTGAAGATGTTAGAAAAGGGGTAAATTTGGAAGGGGAAGAAAGTGAAAGAAATGGAAGTTCAGAGGCTGAAAGTGTTATCACTTACGTGGCAGTTGTGCTGCTGCCTGCTGCTGATGGGCTTACCAATTTTTTGCCTGGATTTCTTCACTGTTTGTCTACCTTATTAGGTGTCAATCAGGAGAAAGAAGGAAAGTTGTTTGATATAAGGTTGTCTAAAGGAAGAGGAAGACGTGTCAGATGGTTCCTTCAGAAAAAAATTCATCCAAGCCTATGAAGGTTATCTTGTGGCAGCATCATCCTAGTGCCTCTATTAGGGGGCTCTTGTTCATTCACAGGCTCAAGAATTGTTTCTGATTCTTCCTGTGCTGTCCCCTTCCATGCTCTCTGCTTTCCCTTCTGCTCTTCCATACCTCTGATCTTGACAGAGCAGAAAACTTAAACCCACAAATAAGTTTGTGAGCTCATTTTTGTTTGTGGTTTTGGTGTGCGTATGAACATGTTTGTGTGGCAGTAAATTGTCTGAAATAGTGTGTTTTGTTTTAAACATCCATGAGGATGGATGGAGAAGCCTCATATAACACTGATGTCGGAGGAATTGTATTCTTACTTATGGGAGAACAAAGTAAAATTACACTTAGGATTGTTCCCAGCCTGTGGTACATTTAAAAGCAGTATTAGATTTGCATCCGGGATTTATTTGACGATCTCTATGAGTGTGCTGCTGGTGAAGAAAATAGCTTTGATTTTGAATGGGGTAAATTAGGCAAGTTCTGTTGTCACCTTTTAAAAATAAAATTTAATGAAGTTTTGATTTGTTCCTTTAATGAGTCATTGGTGCGTTGTGTGTGTGTCTGTGTATATTGCTGTATGGTTTGTTATTACGAGGCCAAATCCTGACAACTTTTTGCAAAATTGTTTTAATTTATTATTAATATTTTTTTGTTTTTCTCGTTTCTCCTGGTTTTGGAGCCTTTATAATTAGATATAATTAAAACCACAAGTTTTAAACTCCAGTCTAATATTTAAACTCATATTTATGGTACAACCCCTGGAGTTTTATTGTCATTCCAACTATTTCAACTGTATTTTGAATTTATTTTTTTTTTTGCATCTGTTCAGATGTTGTGTCTACAGCTACCACTTCTTAATCATCTGTTTTGCACAGTAATGTGACATTTATTTTACATGATAAGAAACAGTGCAGTTTTATAGACAAGCTATTTTATGTCCCTTAACAAAAGGTTGCAAGGGACCTTTTGCCTTATACACTTTAAAAACAGCTTTCCTCTTTTTGAACTTGTCTTTCTCTGCTCCTTCATGCAACAGTCTGAAAGTGCTGCATGCTGTAGAACGAATTTGTAAAAAATGTGGTTGGCTGGCATTATGCAAAACCATATTTTCCCTTTTGGTGCGTATGTTCTGGTCCTAGCAATGTCCTTGTTTTGCTGAAATTAACATTTTTATCCTCACAGTCTTTGGTATGTGGTGGTGTTTTTCTGTCTTTTTTAATTGTGAGGTTTTTTTTTTTAATTAGTATAAGGTTGATTGTTAGAATTAAGTGGCAGAAGGCTTCTTTCCAAATTATTCAGAGATCTTTTGCTGAAGAAATATATTTTGCTACTCTCAATTGCCTTTTTTCCCTTTTTCTTTCACTGCAAACTACTCTGGGAAGAGCTTCTTTTAACAAAAAAAGGCTACGCTTGACTGATAATGCATTGCTATGGATGGTGAAACATTATGAA
This sequence comes from Aegithalos caudatus, assembly GCA_013389925.1. NCBI lineage: Eukaryota > Metazoa > Chordata > Aves > Passeriformes > Aegithalidae > Aegithalos > Aegithalos caudatus. The sequence goes on along the minus strand of WEIU01012383.1, from coordinate 65,249 downwards.
AGTTTAATTTTTAATTAAATCTGAAATACCAATTATAACTGAAAGAGATTTTAACCTGTTTCTTTTCAGACTGCCTGAAGTTATATTGTAGATGCTGAAATCACTGCACCTTAAAAACAAAAAGATTAAGCCCCACTGCATTCCTGTAAGTAAAAGCTTTTCCGGTACCTTTTGTCCGTATTTTTTCCTCTATGTGCATACAAAGTGTTAGCACAGTAGCTGGTCTTGGAAAAAGGTCAGGGTCCCCTTCAATGGGATTTAGAAATTCAAAGGATGTTTTATTTAAAAATTAAAAAGGAACTTACATCTTGCAGATCTTTAATTTCAGAGCACTGAATAGATCATTCTTTCCTGCTTTGTTTTGAATAATATTAGGAATACTGTGCATCTCTGTTGACTTAACAGTTGCTGTCGCTTTGTCAGTGAGGATTTCTGCACATTGGTGCAGACATAACAGAAAGTAGCAGAAGATTCCTTATAGCACAAAATACAGTTTATTCTCTTCTCATGATGTCATAACAAATTTTTCTCCTTTGTATGAGAAAAAAACCCCAACTTTCTGATGACATCACAGGGGACTTCAGCTGCTTTAGGGTGTAGATGAAGGCAGAAATGCCTGATTCACCTCTGCTGTGACACAACGAAACAGTCAATATAACAACTATGTCTGAGCAATAAAGGAGTCTTTTTCTAAGAGCATAGTTATTCCATAAATACAAGTCAGATTGCACATCACTCTGTTCTACCCTTATTTAGAACCTGTTTATTGAATGCATTTGGGTTAATAACTAAGATTTGGAACTTCAGTGACTGAACAACAGGCATGCAAAAGAGGATTGGAAAATATAGCAGATTCAGATATTCTTAATCAAATGAAATAATACGTGAAAAAAATCCAGAAGCTAGTAGAAAGAAGGAAAAAGGTCAATTTTAGTTGAACAGTACAAAGCTGTGGAATATTACAAAGAAAAGTCAGTTTGTTTTCTTGTTTAAGATCAAAATGTGCAGTGTGTAATGAAATCCAGAGCCTTCTTCCAAAGTGGTACTTTTGTACTTCAGTTTTAAAATATTTTAACTATTAGAGGGGATTTATCATGCCTTTGCCACCACCCCCCACCCCCTTTTTAAAAGAAATTTAAATGTTTTATTGTAAACTAGCTGGAGGGTACAGCTACACTGTGGGCAGCTAAAGCCTGCCCCTCCAACACACAGTGCCAAGCATGACTCAGACAGGCAGATTGTGCCATTCTGGCTCTGCTTCACTGTGTTTTTACATTACTGGCAAGGGCCATGCCATTGTGTTGTTTAAATATTGTGTATTAACTGCAGGCTGTGGCCAGTGAATGGTATTTAACATTTTCTGCTCTTCACTGCTGAATGTGAGCAGCTTCCTTGGCCACCAGAGGTTAACCTTGCAATTACACTGGTGAGCCAAGCTGAAAACTCGTGGATTTGCTGGGTCCAGCACCAATTTAAAGGGAGGTGTTCAGGGGAAAATGGGGGAACTCTTCTGAGTCTGTGAGTACCAAATTTCATGCTTGTCTTGCAATTTAGTGTGAACAACCAGGAAATTTTTTGTTGGAAAGCAGGAATAATCCTCTTTCCAAAATGCAGCTTAAGAGTGAATTAAGCAAGTTCTTTGAATCCTTGGGATCCAGATGGTCACTAAGTCCTGCACGGACAGCCCAAGACAAAATAAGAGTAGCAATTGCTGGTGGCTGGGATAAGCTGTTTTTCATTGTATGAGACTCTAGATTTTGAAGGGGAAACAAATACACAAGTGTAAAACTCACATTTAGAAAAAAAAAATTTTTGGTTTCCTTTTTTTATCAAGAGTGTCCAGTGCATCCACACAGAGATATTGTGCAGCTTTCTCAAGGTCCAATTAAAACAGTAGTCAAACTGGGAATGGAGTGTGGGATCATGATTCCTAAGACTGTTCTGTCTAGGTCTTCTTCCCATTCCGTGAAGTAAAGGGCCATATTTTTAATCCTTGAGTTTCTTGTACTAATAGTATAAAGAAACCCATGAACAAACAAACAAACAAAAGAGATTACAACAGTAACAACAAAAAAACAAAGCTACAAATCCCCTACTTTTAAACTTGTAGCTGTTTTTAAGTTCAGTAGCCTTGGCATAGTGTGTCTGTAGAATACAGAAGAGCAAGGTGAGGAAAGTTCTACATAAGCACATATATCCTGTAAAATGAGGATGTGGTTCTTGCTATACCTCATGTCCATGTAAATAGTTGCTTGGCACAATAAAAACAGTGGCACTTTTTATAGAGAAGGGTATGATTTAAGGATTTATTTTGTTTCCTGTATGTTTGTTGTAATCAGGTGTTTCTAATTCTAAGATCCTTGAAAAGGTGAACTTGCCATTTGAGCTTTCCCGTATTAATGCAAAAAGAGCAAAGAGAAAAGGCAAGCCATATCCTGGTAGTTTTGTAATTTATTTCTTTCATTAGAGGGTGGAAATCTTGCTTTAATGTAGGGATGTCCCTAAAGCAAGTGATTAATATGAGATAAGCCAAATTTTGTCTAATAAAAAATATTAGAACATGGCATTAGAAGAAACATTAAGATACACATCACCTGAACATCTGTCAGACACTTGCATGAAAAACTCCACTTGCTGAATGTGGTACAGATATTCTCCTGATGCAAAAGGTCTATGGGCTGGATTCTTGCTATGTTGAGTTCTCTGAACTAAAGTCATATGGGTTGATAGGCAAGCAGATCTATTGAGGTCAGTGGGACTACTCAAATATTTAAGATGTGGTTTAGTACTTTGCTGTTTGCAATTAACCCCAAATAGGATTAAGTCAAACAGGAAGAGGTACCTCTGCTCGAACTGTCTGCATGATTTTGGAATGAGACAATGCCAGCACACATATTCTGTGTGGAAGGAAAAGATGTACTTTCAAAGCAATGGTTTCAGTTATGTTGCCATGGGGTGAGGGCAATACAGAGTATATGACATGTTATTTTTGTTAAAAAAGAGGTTGGTTTGTCGAGGTTTCAGCTTCACACAGGCTGATCTGATCAGTGACTAAGAGATCAGGTGTTCTAATCTTTATGGATACTGGGTCAATGAGTGGCATTGGAGAAGTCATTTAACCTCACTGTGCCTTGTTCAGCAGACCCCTCTTTCAGTCTGGTTCCGACTGATACAGCTCTGTAAACATGGCTGAATTTGTGTTTGCAGAGCTCTTATGGGATAAATAGTAACCATTATTATTATTAATAGGTATGCTGTGTAGACAAAACATGAGGGATGGCAATACAGCCACTCTTGGGGGTGATCTTTCACAACTTGCTTGTGCCTTTGTTTAATCCCATCACTCAAAAGTAGCAAGGACAACTCCAATTTACAGAAGTATTTCTTATGTCATTCTCCCCACTTTTGAGTACTTTATTGTTCATGTTCTCTTTCTGTTTCTTTGCTGCTTTTCTCCATGCTGAGTTAATTTTGCATATCAAACTTTATTCCCTTTTTTTTTTTTCATTATACAGCAGAGGCATTTGTGTAACCTCCAAATTACAGAGAGCAAAATCATTTTGTCTAGTGATTGTTTGCTGATGATGTACGAAACAGACAGAAGACAGTTTGAATTTTCATAAGTTCAATTGAGCTTGCAGGCATAAGGAAAGGAAGAGGCAGAACCCAAGCCAATGTGACACAGTAAGCTGGCATCCCAGAGTGCAGGCTGCATGTGTAGCGTCAGGATGTCAGGGCTGGGAAGGCTTTTGTCCATCACAGCACTGCTTTTAGATGAAGGAAGAGTTTTGAAGCAACAAACAAGCACTACATGCACTACCATGTTCTTTACAGGGCAAGAATCCTTACGATTCTTTATGGGTTTGGGATCTGTCCTTTTCCTCCTATAACTTGCTCTTTTAGCTAGAATTTCAGGTCTAAGATGGGCTTTGAGTCCATTCCCAGTTCCTGGTCCTCTGACAAAATGTAGACTCTCATGAGTTTAAGCCTTTCTCTTTTTTGGATGCAAATATTGGCTTGTAGAAGCTGTGCTGCAAATGTGAAATGAGTATGGAAGTGAGCTTGCTTTGAACGAAGATCAATGTCTTGGGGCCAACTATCCCCGAGGAATAGCGTTAGCACTAACAAAGAGAATTAATTTTGCCTTTTCCCCTTCCTTCACCAAGGCATTAATTCAGAAGCTCATGGGGATAAATTCTGCCCTGATTTCTACCTGTAGAACCCCAGGGGAAATGTGGAGAGGTCAGAAATGTTTGTCAAGGCAGAAATTGTCCTAGAGTTAAAATTGTGGAGAAAGCAGAAACTCATTGATTATTATCTGGCCATGGGGCACGAGGATATGTAGGAGTCCTACCTGGCATTATATGCTTCTGAAAGTGTTGCTTTCATTGTACCTTAAGGAGAATATATTAAAAAAAAAAAAAAAAAAAGAAAAACCCTGGTGAGTGAAAAATTACAATCAAGAGCACAGTGATTAATTGTTCTTCATATCCACTGGGAGAAAGACCTAAAGAAATCAGTTCAACAACCAGTGAAAATTACCAAGTTAGATATTAGAAGCCATGTTCTGACTGTATGGGTTGTAAAGTGCTGGATCCCAGAACTTACAGGTCTATGGAAGCAGGAGATGTTCCTTTTTTAAGGAATGGCTTGGAAAACCACCTCCCAGAGTGTGCTGGAACTTCCCATAAGACAGAAGACCAAACTGGATGGGTTCTGTTACTCCCTGGCATTTATCTGGTTCAGTATACCATTTGGGAATGTTGGTATGTGGCGAGTGCATTCCTGATTAATAAACCCTAATGTTCCCAAAAGATCTCCAGGGTTCTCATTTTTCCATCCTCCCATATCTGAAAGCACACTGTGTCTTCAAAGATTTCATTGGGCTGCCAGCATTTTGCTTTGACCCTTCTTTTTTTTAGAGAAGAACAGAGGAGGGAGTCATATAGACACAGAAAGACGTTTTCAGTCATGGTGAGTCTAAAGGGCTTTCTTTCCAGTCAGTGCACAAATACTGATTTGTTTCAGTTAATGGTTTTTAAAATTTGGATTAATAGAGACACTCCAGGTATTGCCTGATACAAACTCCACTGATAAAGAACATGGAGACAGTTGAAAGTTGCAAATAGTTTTGATGATCAGAGCAAATACATAATGAGGCTGGAGTAAAGCCTCTTACGAAAAGGTCAATGTCTCAGGAGATTAAGAGCTTTGTAATTGTCTTTCTTTTCTTATGATTGCCTCTGTTTTCTGAATTTTCATGCAAACATCCTAGAAAGATGTTTTCACTTAATGAAACTGCAAATCTCAAAATGCAGGTGGCCAAAAACTAAGAAAATTTTCTTAGTTTTCAGGTTGGTTTAATCAGCCTCATTCACAACTTAGCACAGAAAAGAAGTTGGGAATTATTTTTTATTAAGTCTCTTGTGGGGTGGTTTTTTTTTGTTTGCTTTTGTGTGTGTTTTTGTTTTGTTTTTTTGTGGGTTTCTTTGGTTGGTTGGTTTTGGTTTTGTTTTGTTTTCTTACAAGTGTTTAAGAGGTTTTTTTGGGAGGTGGAGGGCATGTGTGGGACTTTGCATGTTGTAGGTCTTGAGGTTAAGGGCATCAGCTGTAGTGTACAAATGGGTAGAATCATGACATTTTTCAGACGGCAGCTCTTGTTTTTGCAGAATAGTGGCCACAATAGATGAGGATAGGAAAATGGCTCTCTGGTGTGTGGTGGTTTTAGTACATAAAGGAGTATGGCCTGTGATTCACTCATGTGAAGGCATGGGAATATAAGCATTGATTCCCTGCGTAGTACTGCTGTGGCAAGTTGTAGTAAAACACTTCAGCATTTCAGCACCTGAAGATGTTATGGTGAGAGGGGAAAACCTTTAACTCCATTTATCAAACCATTTGCTACTCTACTTCAAGATAAAATAAAGATTAAATATTATTGAGCAAGGAAAGTTATCTCAGACCAGGGATGTCATTAGATAAACTATGAAAGGAAAAAAAAAGCAACACAGACCTGGCCTTTTCCAAAGTACTCCTATTTTGTTCTATCTGAAATGACATTGTTTAGCTAAACCAGTGTATAATAGGAGGGACTCCAGAGAAAGGCATTGTGGTTACTCTATATTTACATTGTCCCTGAGGACACTCTTGCTGAATCATTTCAAATTCCAGAGTCTGATGTAGGGCAGTGTGATGAATGTAAGTTACCCAAATGTTCTGGTCTGTCTTCTTCACTAGGCTAAATTGTCTAGCTCTGAATTCTGCTAGAGAGGATCTCATTCTTACTGCCCTCTTTCCTGCCATTGGCCCTGAAGTATCTAGATAATAGATTAGGAAGAGATTTTAATCAGTTGTGCCAAAATTAGTCTGTTGTTTTTAACAGTTTCCACTGGCATGAAAGAGATCAGAATATTTGTTTTATTTGTTTCTTTTTAAATAATAACCAAAAAGAAGTATTTGACTGTGCAAAATGTTTTGGTGTCAGCAATAACTGAAGGCATCTCTGAGTCAAAACCTGCATTAACAATTTTTTGAACCTGTTGCTTTCTTTGGCAGATTTTTTTTTTAATCATACTTCCTTGGAAATTTCATTCTAGTTCATGCAGTATCCTTATTGAAATTTTGAATAGCTCAAATCTTTTGTAGAATGGAAGAGTGTTATCTCATTTCTTCCAAGATTTGCAGCAAGTAATCAATAATCCTGTGACTCTTACAAGCAGAACCTTTTCAAGAAATAAGATGTATATTTCTCAACAGCAATGATAGCATTATAGATATCACTGCATGTCCCCTCTGAATACAAACCAGATTAGATCATGATCATGCAGCCCCAGTTCATTAAGGTGGGGTATAGTGGCACAGTTCCTATGTATAGAGTTTGTAAGATCAGACCATCAGTGGAAAAATTCGAGTCAGAGACAGATGAATTCTCCCATTTTCCCAGTTCCTTTTTCTATTCATTAGGGTTTCAAGTGAAGAGGATAATCTGTTTTATCATGTCTGTTGTCCTGTTTTAATACACAACTCACCTTCTTATGTCTGAGTGGTTGTCACTTCCCCAGAACAAGTGATACTGGATTCCTGAAGCAAACAGCTCTAAAATTATCATCCTTTGGGGAGAATTTAGTGCCTTACTGACAGCTTTAGCCTGCATGTTGTTAGCAACCTGAGAAATTCCAGCAGTCAGGGCATTACAAAAGCCTGAGGAATGCAGAGAGAGGATGCTGAGGGACCCAGGAGCCAGGTGACCAGGAAGGTATAGAATTAAATTAGTCTATCAACTCAACTGGAAGTACAGTATGAGTAGAAGAAAAAAATCCCTGAGCCAACAGGCAAGGTTGCTATAGGTAGCGATGCTCATTGATGGCACCTGAATATAAAAGTTTTCATTCCTCATAACTGTTTCAATCCTGCAGGAAGGAAAGGATTATTCTTTCTACTTTTGTCAGGGCTTCAGTGCTATTTAATTTGCCTTGGTGCCTCTTTGGCCATGTGATATCAGTCGAGAAATGATCCCATTTGTGCTTTCTTCCTGTGTCAAAAATTGCTGTATTACTACTTCTCAGCTTTTGTGTGTGTGTCTTAGAAAATACTGCTCTTTTACAGCTACATCTGCCCTTCCTCTGATCGTGCTTGCCTTTTGAGAACACATTTATCATGGCAAACTCCTGTTCACTTTAGCAGTCTTTATTATGCTGTGGTGCTCTTGTGCCTACATGCTGATACTCATGGCTCTAGAAGAGCACTGAAGAGAGGATGCAGATATTAGGACAGCTCTAGATGTCTATCAAATACTGAGTTTCTTCAGGATACCAGTCATGGTCACCTCAAATGTTTTCCTGCCCTGTCCAGGGAACTGTCCTTTGGCAAGGGTTCAGAAAGATTCTTAGTGTAGGAAGGTAATCCAAACTAATAGTTATGATTATATTCTATAACAAAAATAGATACGTTTTTAGACTGGTATTTAACCAAAACTTTGTATTCAGATAGTCCCAGAACTTCTGTGATGCTCAAAATATCATTTTCTTCTCATATGTAAATCTCAGAATATTGCAAAGATATGGAAATAGGTGGTGAGAGGACACTGTGCTGCCAGGTCTAAGGCTAGATGCAGTGACATTTAGGTGCAGGACTCCAAGTGGAATTCAAACCCCGGAGTTACAGACTTTGTCCAGTACTTGGGATGTATTAAGAGCAAAGGGAAACATGTTGTTGGATGGTGTTCAGCCTAGAGGTAACCAGAGGGAATCTCTAGAGAGAAAAGACTTGGTGATTCTTCCATTGACAAGATTTCTTACCAGCAGGATATTTTTCCTTAATGCAATCAATTCATGTCCTAGAGAATTCCAAATGTGTGAGGTACATTCTACTTTTCTATGAATGCATTTTCTATCCCCTTATAGAATTTGCCTTTCAACATGAGATAGGCCAAAATTTCCTGTGCCTTAGAATTGTGGAAAACAATTCTGATGTCCTTGCATTGTCATACTGCCAGTGGCACAGTTTTCTATGTGATTGTCTTCACTATGAGTTAATTACATTTAAAAGCATTTAATTTCTAAAAAATCTTACACTATCTCTGTCATAATGTTTAGAATGTATCTGTACCATATAGTAGATATTCTTTAAGCTCCTTATGCTTCTATTTCTTATAAAAGAAACATACTGTATAACAAAATAGAATTTTTTCTTTTAATGCTGAACTATTTCTAAAAGCTGTGTTGTGATTAATCATGGGTGCTCTGGTGGAAGTTTAGAAAGGATAGTAGGCTTTGCTCCCTGCTTTTTCTTTTTTGACGTGGTAGGAAGCCTGAATATCCGTGTTATGAAACACTTAAGTCTCACTTCTACTGCTGCCAGTACTTGATCCCACTGTCTGAATGGAATAGGACTTTGTAATTCCCCATCTCTGCTTCCTAGAGCTGGCAACTCAGGGCTGTGGAAGTGGGAGAAATTCAGGGCTGCAGGTAAACAATGGACAAAGCCAGTTTTCTTTGTAGTGCCCATATGCAAACATAATTATCACCTGTGATCCCTGCCAGATCTCTGCACACCATTTCTGGATGAAGTGCCACCATTTTCTGATCACTTCTTTTGCAGATAAAACAGGAAAATCGTGGCCCAAAATAGGTCCCCAGTATACTTCCACACTCCTTTCAGTGGAGACAGGAATAATTGCAAACATATATGCTTGAGCTGGGCCTTTACATGGGTTACGTTATGGTATGTCTGATACATTTATGTATTCAGTGTTTCCCCCCTCTCCAAAAGTCCTGCCCCAGGTGAGGGGCAGATACCAACTGCTCTGGCTGATGTCCTGCTGCAATTGCAGGACTTTCCTTAACTGATGACACCAAAAGGTTATGCATNAAAAAAAAAAAAAAAAGTGGTAAAATAAATACATCCTGCTTTTTCTAGAGAGCCTTTTTTTTTTTCTTGAAACAACTAGATTTATCCCAGTGACATAAAATTTTTCACATGCATGTTTGTGCCCAGTAGTGCTTAAATGAAGGTTTATTTTGAATTTATTACTATTTTCAGGTGGCTTGGAGTTTTTTTGCGAAAGGTTACAAGACTATATCAGATAGAAATTATTCTCTTCCCCCATTTTACCTAGCTGAATTTTAATACTAATTAAAAAAACCATTCTTCAGTTTGTCAGTTGATGAGGAGCTAGAAAATTTCATATACAGTTCAGACAAACCGATTCTGTCCTGAACTGGGGCTGGGCTCTTGCTTGCCCTGAATCCAGGTGTAAAAGTCCCAGTCTCTGTCCCAGTTTGGCCTTTTTATTCCTCTGCATCCCTGATATGCAAGTAGGAACTCCTGCACCTATCTTTCTCAGAGTTGAGAGCTTTCAGAACCCAGTCTGCATTTGTCCTGTGTTCCTTTAAATATAGGAAGAGATAATGGAGCCTCTTCTGCACTTTTGAAATCTCAAGTTTTTCACTTAAAGCTAGGTCAAATATTCTGTATATTCACAAGTGTAGCACAAATTTACGTGGCTAAATGGATAGGAGTGGGGGTGACACTGTTGCCCTTTAGATAGGGACTCCATTTACTTTAGTGGGATTTTCACCAGTTTCAATGCTTGAAGGTCAGGTTTTGTTTTCTTTTACCAGTTTGCCAATATAGCACTATTGATATAATTCCTACCCAGTTCATTCTTAATGGCCATGTCATTAGGACTTCTAGGTTCTAGTAAGACATTATTGGTGTGGAGGGCAAGAAATAGTAAGAAGAAATTCTAGTGCAGCTTGTACCATTCACAAATCATAGAAACAGGCATCACATAAAATGGCATATAGTGCCTGCTCAGTGTGCCAGTCCAAATTAAAATGTGCTCTCCTCTGCCCAGTAGATCTAGACCAGGAGAGATGAAAAGAAATTGTGTCCCCTCTTCTCCCAGTTAACTACAATCCCAATTATCTTGTTAAGGTGAACTTTTTAGGGGAAAAAGGTAACATATCACCACAATAACTTCTGAACATAGCCCATGCATCAGGACTTGGTGTAGCACAAAAGGTCTTATTTCACCTCCAGGTCTGTACAAATAGAAATGCCTTGAACAGTGAGCCAGCAAAATGTGAAATTAAACAGTGGCAAATGTACATTTAGTTTATGTACAGTCACATTAATCAGACATATCATTTTTCTTTGGAAATGACTGTTTCAACAAAAGCAAAATTATAGCAATTAAAAATGTAAGGAGGAAAAATAATAGTATTGATTTTGTTTTATGTGGCTTTGTTATTTTTTGCTTCATTTTTTGATAAGTAAGTAGTAATGTGTATCTTACTGCACGTCAATCTGTTTGTTATACTGCAAGAGGCCCTTAGATTTCAGAAAGGTAAAGGTTCAATAAGAACGAAGCTAATGCTCAGTGACTTTTCTCATTGTGCGAAACACTGCTAGTTTTTCTACAGTGATGTGTAATAATGCAAATAGAGAGATAGGAAAAAATGAAAGGGCTTACTTGGAAATTCTAATACATGGAACTTTCAAAACAAATTTATTTTTGGCTTTTTAATTATGTGGAAAGGTTCAGTATCACTTTTTCTTGAATCCTGACTTCAAAAGGAAATGAGAAGTCAATTTTTCTCCCTTATAGCTTTAAAATGCCTCAAAAGGCCTAGTAGCTCACTAGCAAAAAATAATCAAATATCACAGACTGCCCTGACTTGAATGGAACCCACAAGGATCATCAAGTTCAGCTCCTGGCCCTGCACAGGACACCCCAAGAGTCACACCCTGTGCCTGAGAGCATTGTTCAAATGCATCTTGAACCCTGCCAGGCTTGCTGCTGTGACCACTTCTGTGAGGAAAGGGCTCAACAGTACTTTAGAGAAAAAACCTTTTCCTGATATCCAACCTAAACCTCCCCTGACACAAGTTCAGGCCATTTCCTCAGGTCCAGTCACTGATCACCACAGAGAAGAGATGAGTGCCTGCCCCTCCTCTTCCCCTCACAAGGAAGCTGTAGCTGCAGTGAGGTCTGTCGTCAGTCTCCTCCAGGCTGAATAGATCCAGTGACCTCAGCCCCTCCTCATGTGGCTTCCCCTCAAGGCCCTGCACCATCTTTTATTGTGTCACCCCAAACTGCCCCCAGCACTCAAGGTGAGGCCACCCTGGCTCAGAGCAGAGAGGCAGCCTCCGCTGCCTGGCTGTGATGCTGTGCCTGATGCCCCCCAGGACAGGGTTGGCCCTCCTGGCTGTCAGGGTACTGCTGGCTTTGATTCAGCCTTCCATCGATTAGGACCCTCCCCTGTAGCACAAGAAAAAAGATCTGGGATCTGTTGCTTTTTGAAATTCTTTAGGGATGTTGTTCAGAGAAGTTGTGGATGCCCCATCCCTGGAAGTGTTTAAGGCCAGGCTGGGTAGGGCTTTGAGCTGTCTGCATTAGTGGAAGGTATCACTGCCTGTGGCAGGGGGGAGAAGATGGAACAATGTGATCCTGAGGGTCGCTTCCAACCCAAACGTTTCATAGATTTGAAATTTCATTTCTATGATTTTATTGATTTCTAATGTCCTTTGTGATGCTACAAACTGCATATCTCTCTCCAATTTTTCACCATCATTCTTGGGTCTAAGTACATCAAATTCTTTCTAAGAGAAGAATTAGGGTGTCGACCTCTGTTTTTGCTGACAAAGGCTACCGTAATAGATAGTTGAATATTTCTTGTGGATGCCAGGAGGAATAACTATTTTGTGGACAGATATTGTAGTAGACAGAAGTATTGATTAGGCTTCATTGTAATAAACACTGCCAGATGTTATCTCAGTGTGTACTGTTTGCATTAGTAAACAAAAAAATTCTCCAGAGCACAATTATTCGTTATAATGTTGTGATGGTTTAATATTTATTATTTTATATATGACTAGGGGAACTCAAAAAGCGAAACAGGCCTACCTTAAAATTATAAAAGATAGTTTATTCACACACATTAAGAATAAGGAATAAGAGGAAAAGAAACAAACAAAAAAAAAACCCCAAAATTAAAAACTTTCAAAACATCCCTCCTTTCCCCCCCCCCCACAAATATTCACTTTCCTGCTCACAACATAAAAAGACAAAACCTGTAACTTCAGTCAGGGTTACCATTTAAAAATAATCTTTCATTGGATCCTTTAGGAAGAGAGTCTTTCTGTGTCTTACGGAGATCACACTTCTACAGATCCTACCTATGGTTGTTGCCTGAACACTGTACATACGTCATAAACTGCTTATTTGGGGTACTAAGAATGCCTCTTCTATCATAAAAACCAAAATCCTCCTCTTTGTCCAAAATCATCTCCATCTCGAAACTGCATAATCCACTTTTTCCCTAGGAGCAAAGGCCTTCATATCACTTCTAAGCAGAGCCGTGCATTCCCCCCAAACAGCATGACATGTTGCAGGAAAAAAAAAAGTCCATTCTCCATAAATACAGAAATGTTACAGCCACATAGACCACTCCTGTTCTTTTTCTCCAAATAGTCTTTTCTGCTCTTTCTTCACTGACTCCATTTCATGCTATGTCTTTTTATGGTTCAATCCCTTTGCCTTGTCTTCACTCCGGGGAAAGGGCCAGTGCTTTGAAAGAGTTCATCTGCTGGCGAGAAAAGAGTTAAACGTACTCAGGCCTGCGCTAATCACGAGTTCCCTGCCGCGGGAGCTGCGAAGAATTCCAGGCCATGCTGCTGGGGAGTTGGTTGATGTTTCCTTCTCCACCCCTCGGTCTCATGGTGCAGGCCGCTCCTTGAGAGGCTGCGGCTACCAGAGGCCCGAAAGTGGGGGGAGGAAGAGACATCTCCCCCATCCCGGCTGGCAACAGCAGCAGCTGCCGGGGCTTTTCTTCCCCTCTTCCCGCTGCTCACCATGACCGGGCCCACCGGCATGGCCGGGCTGCTCCCCCCGTGGAGCAAGACAGGCCTGGCCCGGCCACCCAGGGGCAGCGGGGACCAGGCCCGGCCCGGCCCCGTGCGGCAGCCGCCACACGATGTCACTTAGTGAAAAACCCGGGACAGAGAGCGGGACCAGTAGTAATTCACAACTTAAATAGTTTCTCCGAAGAGTCGCTTTCCTGTCCCCTCAATGGCTGAAACTAAACGTCAATCACCAAGGACCGGCCCCTCAGTAGGTGCCCATCTGCCCTTTCCTGGCAGGGTCAAATTTTACCTTTAACCCATGACAAATGTTTTTTCAAACACTCACTCTTGTATTTGCTATTGAGCTTCCTCTGCTTTCTGTGCAGCTTGTGAAGCTAATTGTAAAATTCAAATCTTGCTGTAGGTTCACATACCATGTCAAGGCCAAATCTGGCATGTGCAAGTGATGGCATCTTCACTTGAGTTAGTCTTTCTTCATCGGAGACTTTTTCCTGTAGAAAATAACTGAACAGGTTTTATTTACTGTTGTTTTATTCTCCATACTGGGGGCCATGTTGTAATGGGAGTCACAGTAAATGTCTGTGTCCCCTGACTTGGTAAAGGCTCTCAGCTTGCAAGGTCAGTTGGTACAAAGTGATGGTGTGGTTCCAGCCTACGTGCTATCACTGGAGGCTTTGGTTAAATGCCAGTGCCCAACATGTCACCTATCAAGTTAAACCAGCTTTGAGTAAGAATCTGACCTTCCGCAGAGACCAAGAATTCCAAGAGTCCCGATTCACAGATCACAATGATCAATCACTTAAAATCAGTTTGAAAAGCACACCAGTTCACAGCATATCATCACAGTGCTCAGCATGTCACCGTGAGCACTGTGCAGCTCCTGCACCTGAGCTTGCCTTGTGCTACCTTTTTCCTCACAATAGGCAAGACACATTGAAGCAGACTTAGGTCTGAGTTCTCTCTGATACCTGGTGCTTTCAGCTTTCCTGAAAACACTGAGCAAGTCCACAAGTGCTTTCCTGAAGTGTAGTTGGTGTAATAAAATCTCATGTTAAATGAGGGCTGAAGTTGTGTACTGCGTATTCTGAAAATTGTTTCCTTTTATTTTCAGTGAAGCCATACCTGCTACCTGAAATAGTGGTTCTTTGCTCTGCTGGACTAATGCATCTCATAATTTATGATTTTGAGTCATGTACTGAACACTAGCTTCCATTCAGATACAGGTTCACTTGACAAGTTGGCTCATTCTGAAGCCTTCCCAAAACATACTCAAAACATTTTAAAAGGTTTAGGAAGATGCAATGTGTATTTTAATTTTCTGCCAGTGAATCAGCATTATTAACCTTATGACTCCTAAATTAAATCAGTATTCTCTGTGTCACATCCTAAGTTTAAATTCATATAAAAGACGTGACTTTGTTTTCCAAATTCTTAATAGTTTTACTATTGTTTGTTTGCTTCTTCCAGTTTAGCACCTGAAATTTTAACTGTACTTTGTCTGCTTAGGTATATTTAGAATTTTTATATATTTTACTGGAACTTTATGTAATAGCAGCATTTTGTATGTATTTACATCTGTACTTTACAATCTGTAAGGCTATTCCTTCTCAAAAAATTTAATTAGAACAAAGATGATCAAATCAATCCTTTTTTTTGTTTTGTTTTGGTTTTTTGTTTTACCATTTGTCAGTGTCTTATTTTTTCTTCTTGCCAAAAAGGGAAAAGAAAAAAATTAATGAAGAACAGGGGAAGGAGAAAATGGGGCATCTTCCCACCAACTTTTTCTTGCCGTGTACATGAATGCTTTCAGTAATGTCTCTGAAAACATTGAGAATAACTACTTGCTCCCAAAATTCCCCATGTAAAATTAGCAATACTTGGCCATTTAAAAGGCAGCTCTTTTTCTCATCTCCCTTCCCTTTGAATAGTCAAGTGCATGTCCAAGCTGCAGCCACTTGGACAATTCCAAGTTGCATGGAAACATGGTGTGTCAGCTGTGCATTTTTCCTGTTTCTAAGGAACAAAGATCACAAATGTAAAATGAAACATTCAGAGAGACATCTGAGTGCAGATCTGAAGGTAGAATCTGCATTGGCTCCATTTCAGCACAGGCAGTGGGAAAACTGTCTGTGAAAACTCGTGAGTCCTGGGATCTTTACCTCTCTCAGGTTAGCAAATGTATCTAAAGGAAGAAGCAGGAATAGCTAATTCCCAAGTGATTTTAATGATTCATGCTCCCTAGAAGAATGAGCCATGGGAAATATGCCTGAGCATCACTGCTTTGTTGTGTACTATAGGATGTTTGTTTAGTGAAATGGCTTTGCTAATAGATTCTGCTCATCAGTCACATCTCAAATAAAATAAAAAGTGCAACACGGCCCTCCTTAGGTTTGGTCTTCTTCAAAATTAAATGCCTCATTTGTGTCTCTTATCTAGAAAGGAAAAATGGACCAAATAATGGCCAAAGCCTTTAGTAGCTCTGAAGGTCTTTTGATTTTAAGGTATAAGAACTGCATGAGCTTGCTATTTATTGTTCTTCAGGGCTTATGATAAAAAACCTTTGCTATACTCTCTCCTTCTGCCCTCCCTGTCTCTCAGCTCTCACGTGATAACAGGGCCACAACATAAGACACCTCAGGTAAATGTTGCAACAACCAGCTAATGTGACTACAAGGGGGTATTTTCTGTCTGGTATGTAGATATATAGGTTTCCCTTGCTCCACGTTTGTGTGGAACAAAATACCCTGCTTTTTAATTATTGTTTCCTAGGATAAAGTTGGAAGTTTGTCCCCAGAACCTGTTTGGTTTACTGTATGCAGTGATGCCACTTAATGCTCATTCAGGCAGTGGATTCTGGATTCTGGTTCTTGGCCTAAAGTGGATTGAGATTCATAAAAAATAATCTCAAATCACAAAGCCACCATGGGAGGCGTATAGCTTCTGCAACTGTCTCACTTGGGCTAGATTTGGATCAGTAATCAGGAGGTGAATGGTTTTGTTCTTATCCCTGTGCCAATTTCCTGAACTTACATAATCTGAGTGTGTGTCACAAAACTTTATTTTCCAATTGAATGCATCCATCCTTTAAAAACAGGTTAAAAAATAAGAAACAAATGTAAAGGAAATTTAACATCCAAAAAATACAGAACAGTGCTCAGGACTTTAAAATATATGTAAACATCAGTTCCTGCCAACTTAGTCATTACTAAGAGTTGTTAACACGGGGGATTGATTGAGAGAATGATTGTTGCTGTAGAATGATGATTTAATAAGAGAAAAATCTGATAGATTTGACATGCTACATAAAATGTGCAGAATGGTTATTCTTTGGTAAATTTCAACTTTTGGTTGTACCGTGTACAGATGTATTTGTTCTGTGCCTTGCTACATTCCCCTTTTTCTTTTTTTTTTTCTGTTATTCCCTTTAATTGCTAGAAAGCATTGATATTCACCATTGTTACACGTCACCCAGAAAAGCATACACGCACCCCATTTTCCTTCCTCGTGTTGCCTTCTTTCACCCCTTTGCCTGGCATTTACTCACCTACCTCCTCTGGTGTTCAGTGGAGCACTGCAAAATGTCCTGCTTTCCATCTTTACAAGGTGTCTATCTACCAGGAGCTCAGCTTTATTTGCTCTTTGCAAGCACAGCCTTCACATGCACTGTTCTGGCTGATGATTATTTATCTGCTGCTTAGACCTAACAAAATGCTTAGTGCTTTATAAGCCAGAAAATGAAGGCTCTCTCAGCTCAAGGAAGTTGTACAGGACAGGAAGATGAAACAGTCCTTTTATTATTCCCATCTTTACTGACAGGCTGTACTCTGTCCTTCCATTTTTCAGCAATAATTTATGAGAGGTTGGTTTGGTTTTTTAAAATCTGAAATGATCAGTGCCTCTGTGAAGATCCCATTGCAAGTGCTGTTGGTGTCTTTGGTCTTCTGTAAAGCCTAGTGGTTCATGCAGGCCGTGCTCAAATAACAGTGATCACCTCGATCCAAGCTGCTGCTGGGCCCTTTTTCTGCAGATAGGGGAGGCTGGTGTCAGAGGCTGGCCACAATAGGCCTTTAGCTTGCCTTAAGAAAATGTAGGACTAGCCCTCATGCTTGTACTCTATGAATAATAATAATAATAAAGAATCCTAGAGTCTGATTACAACAAATAAATTCCATAACACTCTCTGCATTATATTGGTTGTGCCAAGGAGCGTAACATAAAATGACTGAGAACAACAGCAATTCAAAACAGCAGTACACAATGGTGTAATTGGACCCCAAGCACATAAAAATAACAGTTTAAAAGAAAGGAAAAAAAGGCAAAAATGGGACCATGGAGTGGTATCAGGGACAGTGTCATGAAACTGTGGCAAGATGCATGAGCCTAGTAGAAAGAAAAAGAAGGGGTGGGGGGTGAGTTACTTATGAATCAGTACAACTGTGCTTTGTTCTGCATGAGTGTTTTAATAGAGCAAGTGTAATATAAGGATCAGGTGGGCTCATGGGAATGGAACAAAAGGTTTTGTAAAATTAAAGCAAAATAATTATAGCTCTAGGTGTAGAGTGAGCACACTCCAGCAGTTGATAGCAGGAACCTGCTCAGAATGGAGAAGGAAGGAGGGAGGAAGATGCAGTTGGAAAGGTTTTTTGGTTTGCTTTTTTTTAATCCATGCATATACATGCACATGTACATACATACATACATGTGCACATGTATTACACATGTAGATTAATACATGTATGGCAACAAAGACTTTAAATCAGTGACACTTTTATGCAGCTTTAGAAGTCACTAATAGACCCCCACAAAAATGCATTAAAATGAAAATTTAAGGAATAATCTCAAATGAATTAATTAACAAAGAAAGGAGCAATAGCAGCAGAACATTGCTTTCTGAAGGAATAAAGGACTAAAGTCTAAAACAGAGACTGTCTTATGACATGGGAGATGTTCTTGCTGTAAAAGACCAGTGATGAATATGTGCAGAGTGCCCAGTATACTAATAAAGCCAACTCAAAGTCCCAGCAGTGAATGTCATCATAGGGGGTTCACAAGAAAGCTGTCAGCAATGCTTTCTGTTTCAGAAACTCCCATATTTGGGCAGAGCATTCTGCTGTGCTCTCATGCAGAAGAAGGTGTTTCCTACCTGAATTTTGGAATAGTTTTACAAGCAAGGTGAGAGCTTGGTTGATCACCAGGTGGCCTCCCTGTGTCTAGTTGGGTGCTTTTTCTTTATTGTCTGCCTGTGTATTTACCAAAGTGCAAGTGGATTCTGTGTAAAAGTAGAAAACAAAACAAAAACCTGAAAAAGAGTCCTGACCCACGATGCATTTTCTCTCTAAGTTGCTGATTGTCCTCAAAATGTAATTACAGAGGAGATGTCCAGGATCCAGGAATGGAGAAAGCCTGTACTCAGGTGTGCATTCTTCTCCTTCTGCCATGTTGGTGTCACAGTGTTCAGAATGTGCTCCTATCTTGGGCAGTGAATTCAAAATAAATGAATTCTCTTTATTTGTAGATATGCTGAAAGAGAAAGTGAATTTTAACACCAGCCCCATTGACTCCCCATAGCACCTATGGGTTAGGATGTGTTTCCTTCCACTTACACACGGCTGCGTGGAATGTTACAAGGAATATCAGCAACCACCAGTGATAAAATGAACAGAAAGTGAGAAACTGGTTTTGTTACAGCACTCAAATCACTTCCTTTCCATGGTGGATTGTGTCTGATGGGCAAGACCTCATTGTGATGCAGTTTGTGGAAAGGAGGTTCAGCATAGCCCACAAAACTGTAGTTGCAGGCACAGCTACCACAGATGGCTGGTGTGCAAGATAAGGTCTTGGCAAGGGAGGGGGACAATTAGCCTGCCTCCCTCTACATTTCCCCTTATTCTGTCATCAGATTTCCCTTATTCAGAGTTTGTTCAGGGTAATTGTTCACAGACAATATATTTTTTGTGCTCACGGTGCAATCAGAGGCTGTTCTCACTTGAAGCAGAGCACATCTCTTAGGTAGTGCTTTCTGCCAGAATGTGGAGGCTGAGATCAGAGTGAAGCTTTATGAGCTCCATTTGGTGCTTTTTACTTCCGTCTTGTTTCTCTCTCTGCAGGGGATGTGAAACTAGATTTGTCCTGTTTCCACAGCAGGGTTTTGGTTTATTTTGTTTTTCCAAAGCATTTCATTTGGTGGCGCAAATCCAGGGGAGAGTGTGTTGCAGAGATGGATTTGAATGTCAGACAGAAAGAGTTGTGTTTAATAAACTCTTTGTTGTAAACGATAGAAACTTGAGAGCAGGAGGCCCCTGTTTAATACAAACATTCTGTGGCTAAATTATCACTCTAAGTATTTGTCCTGAAATTTAAAGAGCAATGAGACAAGGTAACTTTGCTAAAATGGATGTTTATGAGGTCTGAAGCTCAAATTTGAAATTCTTTCGTTCTGGTTCTCATCTCAAACTCTTTCCATCTTCTATCTGCCTTTGTCTTTTGACTCAGAGGTAGCTGCCTAATAGAACTGAGTGGAATGTAGGACTAGTTAAAATGAAATTTGAAAAACAAAACCAACAAAAAGCCCCACCAAAAATAAAATTAGAAGAAAAATAAAGAAAAAAAAGTTTTATAGGCTTTTAGAGAAAAAAAGGGGGAAAAGATGCTTTAATAGTATGACACAGTACTTGAAGATGATAGCCCCGCATGGAAACAGCTGAACATGTAGCTCCCATAATGTATGCCACTCTGTTCCCCTGCTTTTGAAAACTCTTTTCTGTATCACAGCACAAGGTACCTATCTGTGTTGGTCTCATTTTGAAGTGTTTTGTCAACATGAGCCTATTATGAAATTAAAGGTCAGTAAAAGGCCAGGCATTAGTTGGGGTAAACACTGCATGCTGGAAAGGGAGGGGTCAAGAATGCCTCATCACATCCCAAGCTTTCAGTTGTGGCTCCTGTGCATACTCCTGTTTGGGAACAGAGACGCTGTAAAGCTTCAGCTGACCCCTCATTCACAGCAAGACACACTATGCCAGTATCTGTCACATTCCAAGTCCTTGAAACACTATTGCAGTCAGAGAATTCAAAGTCACAGATTTCTGGCTTCTTTTGAGATCATCTTATTTTCTTTCTTGCGATTTTAGTAAATCCAATATACATACATGCACATGCATACTTGTGTGGACATACTGACAACTTTCCAGAGCATGAAATTCAAGAAAAGGAACAAAAGCATGGGGTTTTCCCCTTGTCCTGTCACTTTCTGACAAAAAAAAAACACAAAAAAACCCACACAAAAAAAACCAAAAAAACCACAAAAAAAACAAAAAACCAAAACAAACCAAAACAAACAAAAACAAACAAAAAAAAAAAAACACAAAAAAACCCACACAAAAAAAACCAAAAAAACCACAAAAAAAACAAAAAACCAAAACAAACCAAAACAAACAAAAACAAACAAAAAAAAAAAAACAAAAAAAACCACCACCACACTTCATAAGCTGTTTATATTGTTTATATTCCAGGTTTATTTTCTTCCATTTACTCTTTGCCAGGAGCAAAGCATAAAGGATTAAGACAAGAGCAGCCCTGTGTATTTGTATATTGTATTTACATATAATATACATTATTTAGATAATAAAACCTGGTCTAAATTGTACTGAAGAAAAGGTACTATTTCCACTTCTGCTCAGAAAGAACTGATGCAGCTCTACTCACATTTCCCTGCTTTTCCTCCATCTCTTTTGGAATTTGATGAGTAACAGCATATAGGCATCAGCAAAGTCTGCAGTCCCTCCCTTTGCTCTTTTGTCTGATTATCCTTTTCCTAGTCTGTAGGAGAATGAGTCTAATCTGGCTGGAGAATTTTCACCCT
Organism: Aegithalos caudatus; assembly: GCA_013389925.1. NCBI lineage: Eukaryota > Metazoa > Chordata > Aves > Passeriformes > Aegithalidae > Aegithalos > Aegithalos caudatus. The sequence goes on along the minus strand of WEIU01012383.1, from coordinate 44,020 downwards.
GATTTTCTCATACAGCACATGAAGTTTTTTAGATAACAGTAGGGACAATTTCTGGTCTTATTGAAGTTGTTGGCAATTCTCCAGATGATTTGTTATAAGATTTGGCCTTGAGAAAAAGGATCAGTCACGCTCATCTCCTTTTAATTCTGAACTAGAATGACCCATATCACTGCCCACGATGGCTGCCTAGGATACTAGCAGTGAAATTTTGGAAAACGATCAAAAGTTCAAATATATGCAAGAATGCATGAAACCCACTGTCTAAGAGACCAGAGAGAATACAGTTTGCCACAGCAAAATATGTGTTTTTTAACAGAACCAAATAAAACTGGAAACTTGATATGAAGGAAATCTATGTCCATTTTATTATTTTTCTATATAATGTCAATTTAAGGTGAGGTCTGGGACAGTTCTCTCAACTTATGTATGTGTTTTTCTGTTTTTTCTAAAATCTTTTGATTGCAGAACACTCTATAAATGGTGCAAAACAAAGTCTCTTTTCCAAGTTCCCTACAGTGAGCATTTAGTTTTAGCGGTTATAATGACTTCACGTCCTCAAAGAACAGATCCTGCCTCTTTGATCTCTAGATATGAAAATCACTGCTTCCCAGTGGTTACGGAAGATCACTGGGGCCCCAGAAAAGGTGCCATGAAGATGCAGAATGAGGACCTTGCAGCTCCAGTCCATTTCCAGCATTGCTGTTGCTTCTTGTATGTTTTGAAAAAAAAGTATTATTGATCTCCAGTAATCCCTGTTTCTGAAATTAATTTAAAACTACTTATATAACTTGGCAACATGCCATAGGGAAGGAAAAAAGAATTTTAAAGAAATATAGTCATCGTCTCTAACTTTATAATAATTTCTTTTATGTGTTTATGTGTGCAGGTAGTCTACAAAATAAATTTACAGGCGTATAATTCTGTCTGTCTGTATCCTATGCAGTGGCCCTTTCCACAGGAAAGGAGTTGATCTAAACCAATATTCAAATCCAACAGTTTTCTCTGTCTTTTGGAGGGACGGAGAGGTAGGGAGTCAAAATACAAGATTTAACTACAATAGAGTTCTGTCTGCAGCTGAAGTCATTTCTCTAGCATGTTGCTATCTGGAGTTTTCTCTTTCGAAATTTCTAGTAGGAGGTGAATTTTCCAGTTGGTTTGACTCTGCTGTTAAAAAAGCCAAGCTGATTTTTTTTTCTTTGATTAAGTGAATAAAATGTTAAGGGTAATTAAGGCAAGGAGAGTTTTAAATCTCGTTGAATTTTTTTTTCTTAGTTCCTAACCTGGTAAACAAACTGCTTGTATCCATCTTTGCAGAAATAATTTAAAACCACTGTGCTGAATGTGCTGAATGTATAGTGTAAAAACACCAGTTTGTGTTTCAGAGACAAAAACACTCTGATGACCTTCAAACCTCGTGTGTTCAACTTGCAAGTAAAAAATCATGTTTTTCGTTATTTCTGTTACCTCAAGGTTACTTCAGGGCTAAGATTTCCTGTGAAGATGAAACAAGAGGTTTCTTCCTGTCTTCCACATCCTTACATATGCCCAGATTATGCCCTCTGCGAAAATACTAAACCGCAGACATTGAGGTCTTGCAGCTGGAGGGAGGATTGCTTGGTGTTATTGAGGCTCTGATCAGCAGACCAGACCAAGATCCGGCTGCTCCTGTCTGGCTCAGTAACCTTGGAAAAGTCAATAATGTACTTGTGCCTACATTCCCCAGCTGTAAAAGGAAGGGGATGCTCTTTTCCTGCTGCAGAGGTACTTTGGAGATAAAGCTGCTCTCTGAAACTGATGGTGAGTAAGGAAAATGTGTGTGTGGATTGGGCTCCGAGGCCGCGCCACAGTGCTGGATTTTCCTGACAGCACATGGTCATGAAGATCCCCCAGAACATGATCCACGCTTCCAGACAATTGCAGCAGGCCTGTCCACTCCTTCCCGAGCACACCTCAGCTGCTTTGGGAAATGTCCACACCTCCCTCCTTGTTGTGTAGGGCTCTTGGCACAGAGGAGAGGCTTTTGCACGGGGTGCTCCTCTCACCCCATGTGCTTCTCTTGCTCTTGCAGCACAGTGAGTGAGCTTCCCCAGCCTTGCTCAGCCGGAGCTTTTGATAACCTTTGCAGAGTGAAAGTGGTTGTTTCAGAGCAGCAGTGTAGAGCTGCTTCTGTGATATATTATCTGCAAATGCTAATGTCCCTGATACATTTCTTTTTACATGTTTTGCTGTAACCTTGTTCACACAGGCTGATCATATGTGCCCCAGATACAAACAGGAAGACAAAGTTTCCAGTTCCATCTGCTGCAGTCTAGAACGATTTTATCCACCATTCACTGGGGAAAAGCAATTCTGATTTAAATGGCACATAAGCTGTGCATTATTAGTCTGATAGGGTAAAGTATTACAGGTTTTTTTTCCTAGTGGGTTTTTACATTTGACCTGGAAATAACTGTGCTGCATGAATTCTTAAGTGGACATGTATAAAACAAACAATCAAAAAAAAAAAACAAAACCCCAAACTTGTGAAATAGCGGAGGCTAGAACTTTACATCAGTGATGTCTGCTTGTTAAATCTCCCCAGAATGATCTACCAAAATACCTGGCCAGCTCTTCTCCAGCAACTTTCAGCAGAGGTAGGCAGGAAAACCCATTTAAAAACAACAACAACAACAACAACAAAAAATGCAACACCCTTGGAGCCACCACTGTTTGGAAATGAACAGTTAACAAATGCAACCTTTTCACTTATGCCCTAAATTCCTTTGTCACTTAGTAATAGCCTGTGCAAACTACACCTCCATGCCTGACCAAAGTTACATCACATTGCCATGTTTTGGAATAATCAGTTGTTGAATGTATACGAAAAATTGGTTGTAAGATCCATATTTTAATGAATAATTATATATATTTTTACTAAATAAATGACAATGTCATGTCAATGCAGAGAGCAAAATAAAAAATAAGTTCACGTTGCTGTGCTTGGATTGAGAGACATGTCACTAGGTACCTTCTTAGCTTTCTAACACTGCTACTGGGAATAGTGATAACCTTTATCTTCCCACTCGGCTGTAGGAGACCTTGGTGCCTGCCAGGAGACAGCTTTCCAGTGGAAAGCTTTCTACAGCAAGCTGGTTCTAACTAATCATCTTGTCAGTCCTCCCTAAGGCATCGCCGCCTTGGGGCATGATCTCACCTTTCTAAATCAGTGGGATTTTAGTAGAAGTAGCTCAGGTTTGTATCAGTGTTACTGTCCAGAAGCGTGTCTGTTGATTTCAGTAGGAATTTACCTGGAAAAAAAACTATCATTGAGCAGCGGAATTTTAACTATTCGGGACGAGCTGAATCCTTTATATTACCAGGTTAGCATACCTAAATGTGGGCTTAGTTTGCTTTTCTCTTTTCCTCAAAATTAATGATTTCTTTAAGTTTATTGTTTGGAGTTCTGCTTGCTTCATTTCTAAGTAGGCAAAGATGCTCATCTGTCTCTAATATTGCGGTATACATTACATAGATAATGCTGAAAGTTAATCCAATGTGGATAGTGGGATGTAGTGCTGGGAGCCTTTGTGACATAGAAACAAAAGCACTAAGTTGTTTCGAGAGAGATTTTCCCTGCTAGAAGAGCTGCAAAACTCCTGTCCAGCTTTGGGTAATACAAGTACCTTTGAAAGTGAAAGCAAATATATGCTGCAGGCGAGGGGAAAAAAACGCGAGGTTCAAACGGCGGAGTGGCCACGCTGTCGGGTTTGTGTCACTGGGCTTTGGGAGGGATTCCTGCACAAAGAGGCGCCTTAGGACGGAGCCGCGCTCAGCCGTGCCGGGGCTCCGGGAGCAAAGTGAGGGCCTGGTCCCGGGGCGAGCGGGGAGCGCTGGGTTGGGCCGGGCTGAGCTGAGCCGTGCTAAGCTGAGCCGGGCTGCGTTGCGCTGCGCTGGGCCGAACTGGACTGGACTGCGCTGGCTGAGCCGAGCTGCGCTGGGCTGCGCTGCGCTGCGCTGAGCTGGGCTGAACCGGGCTGGGAGCCTCGGGGGACCAGCGGGAAGGAAGGAAGGAAGGAAGCGGATCACAGCGTATGAAGTCTGAGAAGTGACAGCGTTTTGCACTGGAGGCAGCTGTGTGAGGTTACCTGAGGACAGTGTCTGGCTCTACTGGCTGATTGCTTGGAGCATTAAAAAAAAAAAAAAAAAAAATCATGCAATTTATGGGGGCACCTTCTAAACAAACCAGATATCCCTTTCACCATGCAGTCCCTGTTGAGAAGAGTATAATTTTGCATTAACTACACTGGATAAGTAAGAATTTGTTATGTTCTGACTTTACCCAGGAAATTCCCTTTTAACCCAATTGTCCCTATTAGGTGTGTCAGCTCTTCTTTCAAAAGCCCTGCTCTGCAAAGGCAAATTAGTATATTAATGTGGAAGCACATAATTTTAAGACAACAAAAAATTGGAAAGCCCTTATCCATTTTTTCCAAAAAAGTTATTTATTTCAAAATATTGCAACAAATTCTGCTTGCTTACAGTTATTTATGACAATTAAATTTATTTTTGTTCATGTTTATTTTTCACTTTTAAACCTTAACAGCAGAATTATACTTGCCACTTTCATTTTCTTTAATCTACTTCAATTTTGTTTAGAGTTGATTTAAAGTTTCATTTTCAGATTCTCATCTAAATATTGAAAATCTAACCTGAAAGTACCTCCTAAGACTGATCTACTATTCTTTGCCCTCTTCTTAAATTATGCATAACATAACTTGACAATAGCCAGGTTTAATTCTGAAACGCTTTATTTATGTCAGTGTAATTCAAAGCCTAAGGGAAAACAGTTAATCTTATGTACAATTAGCGTGTAGCTCTGTTTAGCTGAAGTGCAGTGTATTTCCCTCACAAGTGAGCATCAGGGAACAGATCCACTGTATCTTCTTGAGACCTGTGTGAACTGTTGGCTACTTCAAAGCATCCAGGATGGGCCTTACCCAGGCTCTTGGAAGTTCTGTTTCCAAGACACTTGTGTAGGTAGGTGTATTAGCCGTGGGATATATTATTTATGCACTGTTTTTAGACCTGTCAGAGGAAAATCAGTTTTAAGGAAGAAGGGAGCAGTGCTCTTGAAGTGAGGTTTTCACTTTTCACATGCTGTTTGTTTCCCCATCCTATTTTGGATTTTGAGAGTGCTGTCTTTTGTGGACAAGATGATCAGTGCCCCAGAAAAATAGACCCTATGGTCCTGCTGTACCGTTGCTGTTTGCTTGAGGTGTTTAGGGAGAAAAGTTAAATAATTTCGAACATGAACTCACAATCAGTTTGGGCATATGGCACTGTAGGAGAGTGTTTACAATGTGTGTGTGTACAGTATTCCTAAAGATATTCCTAAACAGTGGTTTCAGTATGTTTCTAACTTGCCTGTTTCTTAGCAGTAGATATATAGGATATATATAAATAACATAACATAAATGCATTTTATTAAGGGTTGTTTGATGCCTCTGATGTAGTTTATGCTCTGAACGTGTTGTTTTGAAATGCTTATTTGTATGTGAGGAATTGTTAACACATTTTATCATACTATGGTGTGGATTTGTGGGAATTCCATGGTTTTCTACAATATCACTGCATCATATACAGTCCTTCTAAATGCTGTTAAGTGTTTATAATGTGATGTTAATCTTTGATTCGGAGCCCAAAAGTTATTTTCAAAGACCCAAGGTGATATTAACAGATGATGCATTTCTATCCTAAAATGCCTTCAAAGGGTTTCTTTATCATACTGTTCAATCTCAGGTGTGTAATTTTTTTTTTTTCTTCTGCTCCCAATATGGGTGTTCCTGTTTTGTATTTCAGAACCTAGATTTTCATTTAGCAAGCAATGTGCGTGATTCAAATCACTCCTTCTGTATTTTATGATTTTTTTTCCAAATATAGTATTTCTCTGCCTACTGTTGATTGAGCAGAATGGGACTTGCCTACACAAAATTTCTTAGGAAATACGATTTGCACATCCAGATTTCTGACTACACCCACTCTCCCCATTATTGCAAGGTGTTAATCTAGTTGTATGATGGTGCTTGCACAGATGCATACATACATACCCTCTTTAAAAATAGGCTGTGTGCCTAAATCCTTATGGGAGAGCTAGGTCTGTGTGCTCACTGAATATTTAGCCCTTGTGGTTACAGTAACGGAGTTTTTGTGAAGACTCTCCCATATTTTTAGAAGGTGATTTTAGTAAGCAGTTTAATCCTAAGTAACAACTGAGTTTTTTGCAGCAATTTTTAATTTAAAACTAATTTAAAAATTACACATATCCTTTTTAACAGTACTTTGGATTTGAGCAGTTCCTTTCCAGAAACCTACCCTGGAGAAAATGTTTTTAATCAGGTTAAAATGGAGGCAAGATAGAAAAAAAAATGTTTGCTGTGGCGTGACTGGAGCAGTGCTAATGATCTCTGCTCTAATACATGAAGGAACATATGGCTCCCATCTGAATACAAACTGGACACAAAGCAGTAATTCAACTGAGATGTCCTGAATATTGTAAACTGGGTGAATGTGGTTGAAGGTGTTTATAAATGGTGGCTGAATCCCACACACTGCCTCACTGCCTTCTGATGTCCAGGGCTCAAGGTGCTATTTGTAAGAGTATAGAAAATGACCAGTAGAGGGAATTCTTAATTAACGCTAACAAAATCGCAAACTGAAGTGTTATGCTATGAAGAAAAGGCTTCTTGTGCTCATGACGCAGCAAGAGACAGATTATGGAGAGGGCGAGTTAGGAGAAGAAAAATCACAGGATAAGCAAATTGAGTATTTACTGGCAAATAATTGCTCTCTTAAGCTGTGGCTCTCTTCCTAAATTCTTGGCATTCCTGAGCACTAGAACCATTTTCAAAAACTGCATCGTTACAGAGTAGATGTAAAAAAACCTCTCAAAGGCTGATGGTGCAGACGTTCGCAGGTAAGAATGTGTGCATTACTGCCTATATTTCTTCTGAAGCTTTAGATTGCCATCATTTACAGGACTGCTGCTTTTCTCTTTCTTCGACAGAACTGGTGTTTTGGTTTCACAGCTGTATTTCGTCTGAAAGTTGGGGAAGTGAGGCTAGTCTTTTAGGCAGGCTGCAGTGTGTGCTTTTCTGTCAGCACGAAGGTATCTACGGACAAGGGAACAAAACAAGCTGGGGAAAAGTATATGGCCCGGTTTTATTTTGTTTAAATGGATGCCGGGTTTTGTGGAGGTGCCTCTAATTGAAAGACTACGCATCAGCTTAAATGTGGGGCAGGAAGTTTCTGCCTGTATGTGCTTGTATTGCCACGCTGATTTCACTGCAGGAAGGCTTGTGAGATGCTGCAGGGAAGGAACTTTTTGTAAGGGATTCCTAGGGACTGCCTGCATCCCCAGAGCTTCCCTAGATGTGGCTTCCCCGGGAAATGAGATGTTTGGGAACCCACTCTGTTTCCTCCTGTCTACAGTTTGCCTACCTGTTTCCAAATTTCAACACTTCTAGCCAAGTTTGATGGGTGAAAGTTTCCAATATACCTGACCTTCCACTTCTTTTTTTTTTGGTAGACAGCTTTTTAAGAGGAAAAACTTCTTTTAACAGCCTCTCTTGTGGGACAGGCAGCCTCATAATTAAACCCAAAATTATACATCAGATACAAAACTCTTGACAGAAATCCATAATGCTGGAGGCTCATTTGACTCTTCAGGAGCTGGCTCAAATTTACAGAGGATTTTATTTTTGTTTATTCCACATGCAGACTTCATTTTCTAATACTAAAAAAAGGGCATGGAGATATCTAGGTGGTTAAGAATACTTTGTCTTAAAATATGACTCCTACTCACATCTTAATCATTAAATAAAACTGTAACACTGCCATTTTTTACCAAACCCACAGAACGCTCTCCCTCATTTCTTCTCCCCACTTCATCATGTGCATTAAAAGTAATGGCTAAAACAATCTCACTTCTCACAAGTTAACAAAAACAGCATGGATTCCTGAAGAGCGGACATTTTCCTTTGATTTTACAGGGGGTTTATTTTGATTGTACTGACTCTGAACTAGCTGAACACTTGATTGATGGGGGCATATGTGTGTTGGAGACACAGCTCTGGAAAGACACACAGAAAGCTTCACAGAACCCAGTATCAAGTCCTTCAGAAAAAAATTGCTAAGTTCCCCATAAAGAATAATGGTAGTTTAACTTTTAACACAGGGATAACTTCTCATTAATAGGTATCAATTTTAAATTGATTAATGTCTTTAAATATGGGCAGATTTTAGTCCTCACAGTTTATTGTACCATGACTCTGTATATTCTGTTTATTCAGTATTACGCTATTTCTGTGATTATATTATATTTATTATTATAAAGGCTTTTCTTATTATTGCAATAATTAGTCCTTTTTAAACTCATAAAATCTTGGCCCATCTGGGGTTTTGGGTACAGAATACTGCAAGTTTATTATATAGCATGTGATTAAAAAGTAAAAATCCTTTTATTGGTTTTAGCATTCCGTCTTTTAATGACTGTTCCCTCTTTTCTTGGGAAAATTTATTTTCTCTGTGCAGTTATATTTATATCACTTCAACTCCATTCAGTCTTTGTTTTCTTTGTCATTTTGACGCTTTCTAATTTTTTCTCATATGAAAAGCTCTCGAGGGTTTTAATGAGTCTTTTACTCTTTGAACCCTTTTTGTTTCTCCTCTATCCTATTTGAGATGGGGCGATCAGCACTGACTGCAAAACCCAAAGTGATGGCATGACAGCAGCTTATACAACCACATTATGGAAGTCTCAGAAGTATTTTCTCTGGACCTCCTGTTGCTCAGTGTGAGGCCCTGAACAGCCCCACTAAATCCCTCCATTTCCTTTCCTGTGTTGGCTTCTGTGAGCTTACCAAGGTACGGGAGATGGAAGCAGTGCAAATTATTTCTTTGCTTCTTCTAATGGAAAGGTTAGCTCCAGGATCCTGTAAAAAGTGGGAGTTTTTGAAGTCAAGAGAAGTATCTGTGGAGAAGTATCTTTGTACCTTGTGTGCAGCAAACTGGAAGGATTCCATAAAATAGCAATGGCTGACATGGGAAGGAAGTACAGCTTGTTCTGTGGCTTCTAGACCATCTGCAAGTGACTTGCAAGAGATGAGAGGGTGCCAAATAAAAGCACAATTGTGATATAATGGAGGTATGAATCAGTCATTGGTCTGCTATTACTGGAAAAAGCATGCAAAGCCTGGGACTGTTCCTCGGGTGGTACTAGGATACTTTATTCCTTTGAAACATGTGTTTCAAGCCCTAACTTCAGACCAACAATTGCTTAAAATTGTCTGGAAAGAAAGGGGTTTTTTAGTTTAGATTGTCAAATCTTATAATTTTATTTATGCAGATAAATAGAGACATGTTATAGAAGTATATTATACAAAGTCCTTGGGTCACAGTAGAACATATCGAGTTGATTTTTGCTGGAAGCAAGTGAGTCTTATTCCTGTTCCTCTCCTCTCAGTTCACCCCCCTTCACTCTTTTTAACCTCCTCTTCTTGCCTCATCCTGCCTTCCATCAGAAATTTTCTTCTTTTTTCCTTAGTCAAAATTCTACCTGGCATGATATATTTTTCTAGTGTAAATGATCACTTTCAGCACTGAGGTGATAAAATATACTTTATGCCTTCTTGGTTGCCCAAGAGAGAACAAATAGATTTTGAAAAGCAGATGGTTGACTAGGGAGCCCTAAGGTATCACAGAGCTAACAGGTGCAGCTCCCTATTCAGACTCTGCAAAGCAAAAAAATCCTGTTTCCCAGACAAACCAGAAAAAAAAAAAACGAATGGGTAAAACAGCCAAAAGATGGACTTTAGAGTCCAAATACATGTATATTTTTAATCATGTTTATGGTAGGTTGAGCAGGGACAGTGTTTATATGCTGGAAGTAGCCATCCCTTTCGAAGAACAAGGCGAGCTTCACAGCTAAAGCAGAGTGCTGGAAGGTAGAGACCTGCATTGAATTCCATAATGGCCATTGATGAGCTGAGTGATTTGCAAAACTCTTTCATGTCTGCTTCTCACACAAAAGCAGGACAGTAGCAGAGGAATAACTAATGTATCCTTCTACAGATCCTTGTGAACCCTGTATGGGAAGGCTAAGGAAGGAACTCTGTGCATGTTTCTGAAATACAGAGAGTAAATTTTTGAATACCTCAAGCAAAATAACACATGTAGGTCATTAACAAAGAAAGGAAAATCATAACATCACCATTATCTGTTTCTAGTCACATCTCTACTATCTTACACGTTTAATATGGAGTAGATGACATATCTAGTCAGCCTTCCAGTGGTGAAGGAGCTATGTCTGCACTTTTTCACTTCTGCAGCTATTGATAACTTCAGATGTAATTTATACTGGGTTTTGCTCACACTGTCATAAATCCTAATTCAGAATGAGAATATCAATGCTTCATTATTAATAACATAATTAGGCCCTAATTTTGTGATCTTAAGCTTGAGCCATCCAACTGAAAATCCCTGGGGTGTGCTTACTGAATCCATGCTGGGAGCACTTCATTGTTGTAGGTGCTCTTAAGCACATTTGGTCTTGGTATAACAGAGGACTGTGAAGTGGTATGTAGATGTCTGAAGAGTTATCTTGCAGGAGCATGTAACTTATACCAGTCAACAAAATAAGATTTTTTTTTTAATTGCCAGAGGTGGAAAAAAACAGAGAGGCTAACTTCTTGCCTTCTAATTTGAGTACTGGAGTACTGGTCTTCTGTTTCAGGGCAAAATAAAGGAAAAGGAAATCAGGAGGATAACTAGTCAGAATTTTAGCTAGTAGTGAGAAACGGGGAAAGGGCATATAATGAGCATGGCTCTTTTTGCCCAAGCTTCAAATGTTAACGTCTTTAAAATCTAGATTGCAAGGAAGGTGTTTCAGTGCATTTAGTCCAATTAGAAAACAGATTCATAACCTTAATCACATTTTTAAATTGATGAATACATGAATAAGAAAGTAATATAGATCAATAATCTTATGTAAAAGTTTTTCTGGGAGTTATGGAATCTGGTGCATCATGCTGTCAATTTTTCCGTAAAAACATTTTTCCGTTAGTCATCAGTTTGGAGCAAAGTTTATAAAAATTGGAAAAACAAGTCATAAGAGCTAAAACACATTTTCAAAAGTTAAAATAAAAAGATGAATGGGATGGAAAACTTTTTGAGGAGTTGGGAGAAAAGAAGGTAATAGGAAGATTTTTTTTTCTGGTTTTGTTTAAAAGATGGGGTCTTGCTGGAGAATTAAGTTGTAAGAATACTGTAGCCAACTGTGAATATCTGGGATACTGTTAGAGGAAAGATTGCTTTCCTGCTCCTGTTTTCAGGCAAATTGCCTTAGTTGTCCTGATCAGTCTGTTGCACATAATTATCAGCTGAGTTGAAGGAAATCTCCCTACAGCTGTGAGTAGTAATGAGGCTTTAGCATTTCTTTGCACATCACTACTAGGATGTGACCTCTCTCCCTAGAAGGCTCACCTTTTCATTACAAAGGTGTTACTTCTTTTCTGCATGTTTAAGGCATCACTCAGGTGATACAATCCCTTCCCTCTGCAGATGTAGAAAATGCAAACAAACAGAAGTTCCAGAGAGCTTCTTTAACTTTGCATGTGAAAGGTGTGGAGGTTTCAGATTATTGGGGCTGGAGTTTTGAAGGAGAGCAAAAGAATGGATACATTTAGGATTGTATTTAGTATATTATATAAATGATGCAGGAAATGCAGAGAAACGCCACAAACACCTGCACAATAGGGTGGTGTCAGAGATAGAATGACAGCTGGCATTCAAAACTCTGATGACATCTGAAATGTAAATAGATGTAAGGCGGTGATGGTGTCCTTTTGTGAAGGCATTTGTTCTTTCCATGATGATCTTCCCCCTCACACCAGTTCACCTACTCTCCTGTGATGCAGAATTGATGTGACATCATGAAATTCCAAGAAGAATAGAAATCAGACAAAATGGATGCTTCTACAAAGGGCAGATTATTGTTTTAGAAGTGAAGGAAGTTGCAGTGTGGGTCAGTCCTCAGAAAATTATGTTTGAAGTGAGATGTATAAAAGCTGCAGGGATACAGAAGCTCAAGTATTGTGGAGAGGTGATACTGTATGGCACATCTACCTGGGATTTATGTGCTGGTAGGAGGACAGGTGTTGGGGGTAGGAGGGCTTTTTATGATCAAGCAGAGTATCTCAAAGTAGCACTGGTTTTATGTGTGTGAATGATAGACAGTAATGGAACAGAGTACAGCAGAATCCTAAGGCAAGGGATGGTGAGCAGGCAAATCATAGAGGGGGTTTATGCTCTATTCAGCTATGGCTCAGACAATTTAGTTATGCTTTTTCCTCACACTTTTCCCAATTTATTTTGTATTATGTATCATGCCTATAATTGTTTTCTCTTGTTGTTTCTCTCCTTACATGTTTAATCCCACAACACAGTCTAGTCTTGATGTTTTCCTTCTCCTTCAAAGAGTCCCAAGAGAGAGAAGCAAGGAAGGTAGATGTATTTGACTTTGGAAAATGATTTGATGCCACTTGCAAAGGAAATAAAATATATCACAGGGGTCTGCTGCAGGGTGTGGAGTGAAAATATTGCTTGTTTGTGACAAAGGATTGCCTTGAAGACTGCTTCGGCTTGATCAGTCTGAAACCATGTCTCACTGTTTCCATTACAAAAACTTTAATGTTCCTGTTTCTTTTGGAAAAGGATTTCATCCATTTTGAAATAAATCCAAGGCTCCCCAAATGTACTGTTTGCTTTCAGGCCCGGCACATGAGAGCTGTGCATCAGTGTCACATTGCAGAGGGGTCAGGAGAATATTCATTCTTTGGGTTGTGAGCCAGGTATAGCCAAGGAGTCTGCATGGAACCAGCCCTATGGTAGCAGAGGACTGGAAGGACTTGGCATGTGGGGACATTTGGGAAGCACAGCTGTCCTGCAGTGCAGGGCCATGGCTCCTCCCCAGCCCAGGGGCACCAGGGATCCTGCGCAGGTGGTGCTGTGCTGTGCTGCACTGGGAGTCTGCAGGGCTGCAGTGGGATGAGGGGATCACAGTGTGACCAAGAGAAACCCAATAGATCTTTATTTCACATGAGGCTCATCTGGTTTGCATGTAGAAGGCAGGGCATTAGGACCTGTGTTATGCATGAAGGCAGAGTAATATTTGTATGATGCCCTCTTGCTTTCAGATCTGTAACTCAGTGTTAATCATTCCAGCTTTCTTTCCCAGATGGGTCTGGTACTTCCTCCTCCCCAGCACTTGCTGGGTGCCAGCCCGTCAGCGTGGAAGAGGGAACTGGAGGAGCTGTGAGGGTAGACCAGGGTGAAGAGTGAAAGAGTGTGGGAGGAAGAAGTGGAAGAGGGCAGTTGTAACTGGGAAGACTAAGGATATCATGGCCAGGATGTGACAGAGGAAGAGAAACCAAATCTAAAGGAAACCAAGCCTCACGAATGCTGTTACTTGTGGGATGACTTGCTTAATTCACATAACCTCTTGCCTGTCACCATCTGCAGAGCTACTTCAACAAAGAAACTCTTTTGAGATTAAAGAGAAGTTGGAGGGGAAAAGACATAAGCTCTGGTCTTCAGATAGTAACACATGAACTTGACAAACTGATTGTAACGTCTGTGTCTTGAATTCTTTATCTCGGAGTGAAGAATTAAAATACGCGTGCTTCAGAGGGGAGCTGCGATACTTCATCCATTTGGAAATTATTTTTCTCCTTTAGGCGACAGATGCTTTACCTTTTCCATGAAAAGTTGTAAATGTTTCAGAAACAATTAATGAAGCTTCCTGACATCCTCTTGGGTGAGGAAATATGATTGCTGTGGGAAAACTGAGGCAAAAATCTGTCATGTGAATATTTTATTTTAATAGTTAATGAACAGGGAAAAAAGAAAGTATTACTGTGAAACACATGAGCAAGATTGTGGAAAACTTCAGCAGAGAAAGGTTCTGAGACATATTCTGTCTTGATGGGCATCTCTCGAAGGTCAAAGTGTCTACTCAGTGTATAAGGCACGATTAAATTTGGCCCATGGTGTAAATATAATCAGGAGACTTACATCTTAGTATACTTAATTTCAAAATGTACATGTTGCATAAGGCAGACTTGTAGAGCAGAAGTAAATATTTTGTAAAGTGACTGCAAGAAAATATAAACTTCCTTTGGTTCCAGGACAGCAGTAGTGCCATTACTTTTTACATGAAAATTACCAGTGTCTTCAGTTAATGGCAAAAGAACTTCAGCAAAATGCAGCACACCATCTCAAAGCATTGGTGCTTGTGTACAAATTAACAATTTCTATTTAAAGATTTTGAGATTGAGACACAAAAATGTAGCAGGCCACACAGCAAATAAAAAGGCAATTAAGGAAGTAAAAACCCTGGTTGCCCTAACCTTTTCCTCTGTTTGAATCAGAAGATCCATAGTCCTTGAAACATGCACATGTCTATAAACTTCAAGCTGACTTTTTTGCTTTCAGCCTCTGTAATAATCTCAGATGGACCAACTGTTTTGACTATGTCTTCCCAAGATCCAGGTCATTCAGTCAGTAATCCTAGGTAGTCCCCCTCCTTTACCACAACAAGCCTCCCTTTTTTTTTTAATCCCTCGTAGATTTTAGACTGAATACACATGAAGCAACAGTTTGAACTGCGTTCATTACATGTTATTGGCAGATCATAATCATATGGATGCATGTGTACCAGTAAGTATTGAACGGGTAACAATAATATCTGTGCCAATCCCTTTCTCCCCATAGGCATTTAGACTTAGTTCAGTTTGTAACCTCATCTGTGTGCTGGTTTAAAAGTAAAACCAGTGAGAGACTCCAAGTCAGAAAATACAATTTAATAGGAGGAATAAAAGTGAAATAAAATAAATGAAAATTATACAACCTGACACCCTGTTAGTTAGGGTGGTGGTAGCAGTCCAGATGAAGTGGTCTTGTTGAAGCAGTGATCCCGTAGAAAAGGTCTAGTAGTTCTGGTCCTCCAGGAGTCCAGCAGGCTGGTGCCCTCTGTGCTGTCCCAGATTATATCCAGGTGGGAATGCTTGGCTCCTCCCCCTGGGTGGAGCATCTCACAATGGGCTGATGTCATTCTATGGGTCATACAATGGGTCCTTGATTTCCCATTAAGCAGAGATAGCTCCCCGGAGGGACCTGTGAGTCATGTGGCAAGGCGTTGATGGCCCATTAACAGAGGATAGCCCAGAGGGAGGGGGCAAGGGAAAACACTGCCCCATCTAGTTTCAACAGCTCATGAAGATGGTGATAGAATACATACTTTGGGCACATCTTACATTGTAACCTAGGACAATCTGTTAGTCAAAGATAGTATAAATCAAGGAAAAAGTAAAAGATTCAGCTAGTAGGAAATGAAAAATTTGTGGTGAGAAAAGAGAACCACCCGTAAATGTTGGATACATACTGACACTTAATGATTATTTTAGATTTCTGTTTGTTTGGATGTTTGGATGGTTTTGCCTTTTTTAATTTTTTTTTTTT
>WEIU01012383.1:4793-28442 GCA_013389925.1 Aegithalos caudatus | reverse complement strand
TTTTTTTTTTTTTTTTTTAGGGTAGGCTTCTCAAAAGTCAGCAATCACTTTATATTCATGAAAGTCAATGAGTGGTTTACCATACACTTTAGATGAAACAGACCAGTAATCCACTTTGTGAAACTCTCACCTCTACGTAAATCTAGGTTCATATGAAAAAAAAAACCTGAACTAGCAAAAAAAAACCCAAAAAAACCCAAACCCCAACAACAACTGAATAACTGATACACACCTTCATTTTGTGTTCCTGAATAAGATATGAAAAGACAGTGAACAGAAATGGACATTATTTCATACCCAGGGAGAGTTGGTGCTTTCCATCACGCTAGCCTTATTTAAAAAATACTTGGTTTTTAATTGTCTTACAGCCCACCTCATCTGTGCACCCAGAAGATTTTCCTCTGCCCTTTTAAAATCCATAGAGTTGTTGGGAATACTAGACAAGAACACTCTTCTCTTTGTGCTTGTTTATGCAATTCCTAACTGGTAACACAAAAAGAAATAAAAGCTAATTCTCTGCAGTTCTTCTGGGAGAGGAAGGTTGATAAGGGGAGCACTTGACTTCTGAGGTCAGAAATCACAGACTAATTACCCAGCAGTATCACAAGTTTTGGGCTGCTCAGTTGCTCTCCCTGGACAAGGGTAACACTCTCCAGGACATCATTCTCCAATTTGTGAGTTGTCAAGATTGCCTGAGTCCTGATTATGCAGTGAGGTTAGTTATGGTAACTGGGATTTATCCTGATTTTACTGTATTTCTGTTGTTCAAAGTGTGTTAAATGGCCGTAGTTTCCTCTGGCACTCAAAATCTGAATGGTCCCTTAGGTGGCAGGCAGGGGACATTTGCTGGTGGTGTTCATGACAAATATGTGAACTGACCACTTCCATTATGGCCACACTGGAGTCTGGATTCTCTAATAACTGTATCAAAAGGAGGCATAAGATGAGGAAATCTGGTTACCAACTGGTGTTGAAGCATAAAAAGTAGACATTTGCATTCTTTTGTCCCTGAGCTGTAAATCAGGAGGGACAGTCCTCACTTTGAATGCCATGCTTATTCTCAGCATGATGTGTATGGTGAAGGAGGCATTGAAAGAAAGCATTAAGGCTAGGATGACATCAAAGAAAATGCTTCCTTTTTTATTCTCCCTTCTATAGTGGATAAATTAAAACAGAAAGAAACACCAGAAAACTTGAAAATAAAAGCAAATGTGTATGTTTGGACTATGACAATTTATTCTGAAAATCAAAATAGATTCTTCCCCCTTGCAAGCCATTGTTCTCATGACATAATTTTCTAACAGTCTAATTCTCTACCTTGCTTTCTTTGATGTGCCTCCTCAAATTCACTGGTCAGCCTATATGGTGGCTTTGAGATTTTTGATGTCCTTTTGCTTGGATGGCTGGCAGAGCTACACCAGGTAACTCTGCTGATATTACATTGTGCTTGGAACAGGATGTAAAGGGATGTCACTTTATTTCACCAATAGTCTCATCAGGCATTGAAATAAAAAGTTTAAACACATCACCACTCAGAACACGTGCTGGTGACTATAGAAAAATGGGAAGTAGGAGCTTTTCAGGAAAAAGGAGTCTTAAGTAGACAATATCAGTCTACACCCTCCTTTGAATTAGGAGTCACATGGTACAGTAGCCTTTTTATTAATAAATAATTAAATAATTAAATAAATAAATAAGTGTCTAATCCCTTTTTTTTTCCCCATATGGCTTTGTGCTTTATTTTATTTTACAGTAATTACACCTTGCCTGGAAATATTCTGTCTAGCAGGTACACGCTGCTGTGGAATACATTCCCAAGTTCCACCAAACCATTCCCACAGTCCAGACAGGGCTGCCTTCTGCTTTGGAATACACCAAGGCAGTCACAACAGTGAATTCCACTCAGCTGGGACTAAGAGACACTTTTACTATTTGACAAAAATAAATCCAGAGACTGAATGAGTTCTCAAGTAGAAGTCGAGGTAAAATATGTGTGCATGAAAGGGGTGTGGGAGTCAAATTCTAAGTGTGTAATGTAGAAGCCAATTGTAGCCAACAGCTTACTTCTCATATGAGGAAGCATTTAATTGTTTTCCCAGCTTTATGGGGGAAGGTGCCTCGTGATGCATTTCCCACATGCATTCTGCCACAGGGGTTTCCCATGTGTGGTGTGGCAAGGGGGTCTGAAGCAGGCATTGTGTCACAGGATTCCTCTCTGTCTTGGGTGAGTTAGTGATTCTGTTTGGGTTTTGTGAGCTGAAAAGAGTAGGAAGGTTTCTGCCATAAACAACTTGTGAGAATTGTTGATACATTAGGGGACAAAGAACATTGATCTTAGTAATACATTTGTCTGAATAAGCACATCAGTACTTGGCACATTGTTATTAACACCTTTGTGCACTCCTTTTCTTCCTCAAAAACAATGTGCCTGCATACAAATAAACCTACATTTTCAACTTTTATGTCAGTGCATGACTGCGGGGACAGAGGAGAGACTTCCAGCTGTACAAATATACTAAATACATCCTCCATTATTTGTGGCAAAATTAGTTTCTCGGACCCTACTGATTAGAACAAGACACATAGTTATTACTGAGTATATCAGCTGTAGGAAAGAGACACTGTCTCATCTTTATACTACATATCCCATTCTTTTGTCAGCTTACATTATAAATAAATAACAAAGCAATTTGACACATGCCCATTGATTAAAAATAAAAGTTGTCAGAGTGAGAGGAGAAAGACAAAAATATGAATTATTAATAACAATATTAAGCAATGCAAAAAAGATGCTTAACATGCAGGAAAGTCCCTGAAAAGTCACTTAGTGAAGGGGAAAGAAAGGACAGCTGTGAAGACCTTCCGTCTACTACTTCTTTGTCTTTTCTTTGCTACTTGGGCTCTTGCAGGTCGGGGTGACATGTAAAAGAGAGGGATGATTCTGTTAATTTGTGTAATCTTGTTTACCTCATCGCTGGTATTTCCAACGTGTGCTGCCTGCAAACACAGAAGTATCACATAAGGAATGGAGTTAACATAAAGTGAGTGTGTTGTGTCATGACTTGGTTTGGCCGTTTTGTAATACTGATCAATCTTCCTGGTAGTGGGTTTGAATGACCAGTTGACAGCCCTGGCACATCATTTGGAGAAGCTAAGGTAATTTATACTCTTCCTATATTTAGTGTATCACACAGACCTGTGATTTAATATGCAGATACTAAGATATACAAAAGTGCTAGTAATAGTTTGTGTTCTGTACTTTGTAATGCTCCAAAGGATAAAATGTAAACAGTACCTTAGTAGCTGGGATAATTATGCATTTCTTTTCCCACCTTCTGTTGCTTATTTAGGTTGCAACTATTTAAATGCTTTCATTTATCAGACCAGTTTGAATGGCTGTTGGGTATATTGACCATCCTGGCAATACTTAATTTTCCATCTGTGAAGATCAGATTCCTTTTTTCACTGAAGAGGAAAGGAAGAAAAAGTACAGTGGTGAAGAGAAAAAGAGACAGTTGCAAAATTTTCACAAAAGCTGAAGGAAACCCCTGGGTGACAATCCTGTTTGCTGAAGAATGCTCTTGCCCTAGAGCGGGTACAGTGTACGCTATCACAGCAGAATAGCTAATCAGAAAGTTTTCCTGGTAGCACCAGAAGTCGGATCATGGCTGAAGTCATGCTGTCTGTAGAGGGGTATTTTATACTAGACTTCTTCATGGCCAGTCTGAGCATTGTATTTTTTGTAGCTGGGGAAGATGACATCATCTTAAAAAAAAAACCAAAAACAAAACAACCAAACCAGAAGGAGCAGTAAGGCTTCTACCCTGTACTTATGATGTTAATGTTTTGAATTAACAAACTGTTAATGAATTCACAGCATGATCTCCCAATTATTGTATGGTAATTCTGGAAAACTTCTTTTTATGCATCTTTGGTTCACATAAAAGCTAAGCACTTGTAGGTTCTATGGATTTCATGAAATTCCAGAAGTGTTCAGAGCTTCTGAAAGCCAGGGTCAAATGATCTTCTTGCTGGCATTTAGTTACCTGTGGTGCAGGTACCTCCATCCTCATCTGGGCTCCCTTGGCAGTCAGCTGAAGAATATTAGGCACTTAGAGGTGTCATTTGGCCTGTCACAAAAAAAGGCATCTGAAATACTTCCCCATATAAGGGATCACTTCAGTTCATAGGTTATAAAATCTGGAGGAAGACTGTAAGCAGTTCAAAAGCTATCTGAAATTCTTCTATGTTTGTTGTTACAAGCTTAGTAACCAAAATGAGGGTGTTGCCTTAAAATGTTAGTCTTCACTTTTCTGTCTCTGTGTGTACAGTGGTAGCACTGTGCAGATTTGCAGGTTATGAGAAGATGGACTTCTCTGGGTACATAATTGTAATGATGCAACTGCCTATTAGGCCCTGAATGGTTTACATTTACATTTTATGAGCTCTTTTCAGTTCCCACGTACATAATGTGTAAAGATTAGCACTGAGTCGATATGTCTCAGCATGGGTACCTTACAATATTCCTGAGCTTGGCTGTATATGAAATTATTGGTCTTAAATATTGATGTAGCCTGACTCCCCTTAGTACTTCTAATCTGCTGTATCTGATCCCCAAGGTTTTGGTGAACATTAATTTGTGCATTGAAAGACTGAATTTAAGTTAATTTCATTGGTTTGGAAAAGTCACACATACCAATATTTGCTTGATAGAGCTCAAGTACAGACCAAACCAAGTGGAAGGGAACAGCTCCTGGGACAGGACTGAGATGACAGAGAGGGAGACAGTTGCCCTTTGTCACATACCCAGAATCATAAGCTAAAGTCAGAAAAAAACATGTAAAGAGATTTTAGCATATTATGCTACTCTCTGTTGGAACTTAAATTGTTTTTGTCTACTTTCATCGTATGTAGCCTTATTCTAAAGTCTTGTACTAATGTCTGCAAGGAAATTTTTAGACAGTCAAAATTTTTTTTCCTTTGGAAAGGAGATTCTTAAGAAAGTAAATAGGCTTTAAAATTCAGCAAGGCATGTTAAGACAACCTTTGATAAGGAATTTTAAAAATCTGGGAGAAAGCACTTTAATAATACCATTATGGTACTTTTCATCAGCTGTACTGCACCCATGTGCAGTATTTCAGCTCTGTAAACTGAATCTTATTTATGCTAAATTATTTGCCCAATATCTTATCATGGATAAGTGGCAGGCCAGAAATGGAACCCAGGAGTCCTAATTTGATTTCTTGTTGAATTCAGAGATGGTATAATGCCCCTGAATAAAAAACACTCAAGAATTCAACAGGAGCACTCTGCTTGAGTAGTCTCCCATTTCAATAAACGTGTAGTTATAGCGTGTCTATGCTCCACTGACCGAGGTCCCTGAGGCTGTTTGCAATCCAAACCCATGTCTCCTCCGTGGGTGCCCATTGCCCTACAGAGTGTTTCAGTGCTCTAAACCAAAAAGTCTTGTTCTTAATGGCCATATTGGGGAAAATACAGCCATTGAAATGTGCCACCACTGCCAGCAGAAAAAAAAGCGAGTATGGGTGAAATAAAAAGAAACTGTGGAGTCATAAGAATATAGGCTGCAGTTTGAATGCTTCTACCAATGCTGGGCTTCTGATTTTAGAGTAGTGGATATGAGACAGCAGATGATATTATTTATCTTCAAATCCCTGTCTAATCATATTTACCATGTCTGTGAGATCTTGAATAAATATGGATAAGTCTCTGTGTTTTTAAATTCATATTTGGAAATTTGACAATGCATTGTGAGAGCTTTACAGGGAGGTATTTCTGGTTTTCAAGAGAAGCCTCTTCATGTCAGCTTGTCTTCTTGGTAGCTTTCACAGTATGTGAAGAAGGGAGGTAAGAACTAGGGCAAATAATACATTCTTCCTGCAGCATTTGGGCAAACATTTGAAATCAGTATGTTAAATCCGTTGGCTGGTAAAAGAGACTAGTGTAGACTCTGAATCTAGTCTGGAAAATTCAATCACATAATCTTGAAAGGAAAATTCAAGAGTCAGGGGAAATGCAGTCCAACACAATTTGTTCAGTCAGGACTTTGTTTGTGAATTCCTGTCAGGATTGACCTCAGTGTATTTATAAAACTTAAAAGGGATGTTCTTTCTTACAATTCCAAATTTTCCCTTGTTCAGAGGAAATTTTGCATATGTTACAGCCAGTTCAATTTCTAGAGACAGAGTATAAATTTTCTCGACTGTGACATAGAGGGCATAAAATGAAGTTTTGTGAGCAGAGTTTTTCATTAATGTCTTTCTTTATGTTTAGCCAGAGACAGGAGCAGTCTGACTTTTTTACTTTTTTTGCTGAGGATAAGAAGTCCTGAAAGCAGTGAATAGATGGAAAGGTATTGATGCACTGGGTGCACCAGTGCACTGGTACTCAAGCGTGGGTGTTTGTTACCATGTGAGATGCTGTAGGATACACCTCCTGGCCTGCAGTTGCTTTTCCCAAAAGACATTTATCTCAGAAATGCTGAGTCCTGTCTGCTAGCCATACCCAGATGTGATTAAGCCAAAGTGCTTTTCTGGTGGCACTTGAAAGCTATGTTTAAGCAAATGCTTTGGGCCCTAAGCCCCAAACTCTAAATACTTGAAACTACATCTAGGGTATGATTTATTGATGATAATCCTACAATAGAGTGTTTTAGGACAAATCCTATTAAAACAATAATTAGATAAAATATTGAACTTTGTTAAAATGGTGTATAATATAAAGATTACTTGATTTCGTTAATGCTGATTTGATAACATCAGTTACCCTCTGGCAATTTAGGTGAGTCCATAGACCAAAATTTTTACCTTTAAATGCTCTTTCCACTTGTACCATGTACTGGAGGTGTGATGGGAACTTAAGAATAGTTAGCATACAGTTTATGCCTGACAGTATACCTGACAGTTCACGTCGACTGATCATTAAAAAGTTTCTTGGAAGTGGAGCTGTTTTGTTTAACCTCTGTATTAATTGTAAATCATATCAAACAAAAGTTAAAAAACAATTTGCATCCATGTTACTGAAATCTGTGCAGGATACGAGAGGGAAGTATTAAGTATCTGCAGTTTGGTAAAATTTGAAGTACAAAGGAAAAATATGTATCATCTGAAGTTACTCAGGGTAGATAGCATATGTTTTAAACAGTTGGATTAAAATTCTAGATAGTGTGTAGCGTGAGTTGATCATGTCTTAGTCCATGGGCATTGTTTTTTCTAAGCTGGGAACATAAGGTTATATATATACTAAGCAGATATGATCAGTCTGATCTCCTGGGTCTTCTTTTTGAGGACATAATCCTTATTAAAAGCAACACTGTGAAGTTTGAACCTTTTTATTCCACTTCAGGCACAGGTATTTTTCTGCAGCTATTTTTTTACTGTAAAAATAAGGTCTTTTGCAAGCTCTCTTCTCAACCTTATTCTAGCGAAGCTCCCATTGACTTCAGTTTCTTTACCTAAGTAGAAACCATATCAAAAGTTAGCAAAGTATATCAGAATTATGAGCTCTATTTAGAGGGACTTGAATTAATAAATTTATTTGGTGGTGAAATGTGAGGAGCTTCTAAATATGGCTAGTCCTGTTTAAACCTTTTGCAGAAACCTATATTTTGTCAACAGTTATGACTGATGGGTTTAGTTTCATGAAACTCCATCCTAGAACCAAACTTAGAAATTAACCAGGTAATTTTATTTATTTTATTCTCCATTTTTTTTTTTTTAGTCTTCCACAATGGGCAGTCTCATTTGTTGCCTGTAAGCTTAGCACAGGAGAGAGGGAATGTAAACATGCCTCACAATCATGAGTGGAATAAGAAACTGTTATCCTGGCAAATTTGATGTTAATTTAGGAAGCTGCAAGCTGTGCATTTTCTTTCTTTAATTTTTGATAGTTTTCTTTTTCATATGCTCTGCCTTGGTAAAGGCAAAGTATATGATTATGATCTCTGCTTACTCTGACAGATTTATTTTGATTGTGCTGAGTACTTGGTGAGTTTGGGAAAGCCATCATTTCTTGGTGTTATTACTTGGTGATTTGTCTTCTGGTTAAAGCTTGGTTTGGGAGATAGGAAAATGAGGATCACATCTCCAGATATCATCCAGGGTCATTAAATGGATGCCAGCCAACTATTTCCAGTGTACAGGTGGTGGTAGCACTGATTAATTCATGATCACAAAGTGCTTTGGTCTACTGGCATAAAAAGCAGAATAGAAGTGCAAAGTGTTATTAATGGAATGACTGCTTGACATACTTCATATATGATGTTAAATATCTTTTGAGGCTAGATAAATTATGAGTGTGAGTGACTCAACTGAAAGTTGTTATGGTTATTTCTTTAATTGAGAAAGACAGATCCTTACTGAGTGCACCACAGTTTCAGCCCTCATGGTAACCTCCTGGTTAGGATTATGGATTGGTTTGGTTCATCTTACTAACATATGGCCTAGGAACTGGATGCTGGCAGCATCTTTAGAGTTTGGGGAAAAATGCAGTCTCTTTTTGTGTTGAGGACTGGGAACTTCACTGCCTCTAATAACTAGTCTTACCCAAGCTTTCAGATATTATTTCATTTCAAAAAACATGCTGCAAGATGTGTATTTCTCCCTTTTCCAGGTGGAAGAAATTTGTAGTTGTTTAGGAACTCTGTAAAACATAACATTAATTCTGGTTGTATTTACACTGGGACAAACCTTACCCTAGTTTATGTTAACATGAAATTTACCACTCAGTTACCAAAGCCAAAGGACTTGGCATGTAAGAGTCCTTTCCTGTTTAGTGGGAAGCACTTGCTGATTGACCACTTTGTGAAGTCATGGATGTGTTACACTATCCAGCTTTTCTCCAGAGCAACGCACGACTACAGGGCTCTTTTTGTGGAATTTCAGTGTTTACACATGATGTGAAAACCAGAAGGATGTGCACACCTAGATTAATGTTTCACTTTGCTGGCAGTGGTTGCAGTTTTACTGAAAGTGTCATAATAGCTGATGTTTTTCTTAAAGATTGTACTCTTGAAGTAAACAGATAATGTCAAGTTCTTTGTTTTTTTGTTTATAAAATAAGTTTCTAGTCCTCATGATTGGAGGGAAGATACTGAATTTATGATCAAAGCATAATACAGAGACTCAGGAATGAAAAAAAAATACGAAGGCTGGTGCTTATTTGATTGTTTAATAATACTTTTTAAACTTCAGAATTTTCAGAGGAAAAATGGGAAAAATTCTGAAAGGCAGGAGGGGAACAGCATGAGTTCAGGATCTGCAGTCGTTCATTTTCATTTTGTTTTCAGCTTGGTCTGAGGAGTAGTTTAGTGGTCTGAATACTAGCTTTGAAATCCCTATGCAAGTTGAATCTGTATCTACAGTATCAGCAGCAGGACTAGGAATAAAATTCACAGCTTCACACCTCTACAAAGAACAAGTATAGTAGTGAGAATTTATTACATATTTAGCTAGCCATTTAAACAAAGATTACTGAGACTGTTCTGTCTGGTATTACTTATCTGTGTCTTTATTAGCTGACCAAGAAATGCACTGTTTGTCATTCATCTGTGTGATGTTTCTGTGCCTCTGCCTGCTTGCTTGTCTAGATTCATCTTCTCTCTCCAACTGTGTTTGTAAAGGACTTACTAAAACAAATTTCCAAGGTATTTTTTTATATTCTGCTTGTTTAATTCCTTAAATTAGGATCATCAGTGTTAGTAAATGTTATGTACCCATACATATTAGTCATTAGAATTGCTATGGGAATTGCTGGGTAAGTTCTTCATTGTGTGAGAATCAGACTGCATGATACTGAGGGTCTTCTATGACTCCAAGAGCTGTGAAATACTTAAAAGCTGTTTCAAGACTTAAAATGAATAGTTATGAGTAATTTGGCTTATTTCTCTGTAATTCCATTACAAAAATAACAATAACAATAGAACTGCAGATAAAATATTTTGTTTGCCTAGGGAATTGCTTCGTTTGTTATTTGGACTGTAGTACTACCCAGTCCCCAAACAGGTCTGTCTCTAATAAATGTTTGGGTAGAAATTAAGAGATTGCCCCTGCTTTAGATCTTCATAATCTATGTCAGAGATTAATACAAATGAGAGGAAACATTGCTATAGGCAAAATATCAAAGGACACTGTGGCGATTATCCTTTTGTACAGATGGGCCAAGCAATTCTGAGTTGTATAGAATGTGGTAGGCACAGGACTATTCTATGGATGAAACAAAACTGTAAATTGTGACTTGTTTGTTATGAAGGCTAAAAGTCTTACAGAAACTATGCTGAGAACTGACTTCTAGATAGAATACTTCTGATTTTTAGCTTTTTCCACAAAAAAAAAATCCAGTTTTCAGTAAAAGTATTTGCTTTTGAAAAACCTCATTCAGCTGCAAATAAAATTTTTATTGATGTTTTCACAAATACTTTTTTTTTAAATCAGCTTTTGTTGGGGCACAGTTAGAACCTAGTAACAGTGACCTGTGGGACATCAGTTTTTGCAACTGCCATGGCTTGAAAACTTGTTGAAAGGGACCTAAAAATGTATATTACTTCCTAAAGGCAAACGCCAAGCCACTGCCATACACTTTTGGAATCTGTTGGGATTCTTACCCGGGTATTCTCCATAGAGTGTAATTCAAAACATCATTGCCTGTAAGAGATTTTAGGTTGAGAGTAGCTCCAGAATTTTAAGTCAGTTCCTAACTGTGCTTTGTTGATGAGAGGGAGAAGTAGTGTTTTTCTTTTCTTACCTTGATTTTTCTGTTTCTTAAACAGAATGACTACTTGCAGAAGAAAACAAAAAGAGATACCCATTGCTTTTCCCTGCCTTGCTTCCACTTGCTTCCGTGTCCATTCTCCTTCTAGTGATTAAATCAGTGCAGGTGCCAGGAGTGCTGCTTCCCCAGCCAACAGCATAAGGAAACTGGCTGGCTGGACTGAGAAAGTCTTCCCAGTTCTGAGTTTATTAGCCTTGTGAGGAGAAGCAGGAGCATTGAAAGCTTTTTGGANAAATTCTTAAGGCTCTATTTTCCTCCAGTAAATCTTTGGAGTGCCTTGAAAGCTTGACACTTCTTTCGCTAGACCACTTTAGAGCAGCTAGGAAGCTATTGTATGTAAAATTTGTACAGTTTAGTTTCTGACAATCAGGTGGGTTTTCCTGGACCCTGAAGAATAAATTTAAAGGTACAGAGAAAACTGTGACTCTGTTCTCTAGATCCAATGCAGTTTAGGGTGGGGGAAGGTTTATATATTAGCAGGTCTTAAATGCAGATCTTTGTACTACCTCAGAAAGCCAAAGGACACCGAATCAATCTCCAAGTAAAAATAAAATAAAGGAAATGGTGGGACTTGGCAAACAGATCTTGACCTCATGCTATTTTTACAAGTCAGACAGATGTGCAGTGTCCAATAAGCTGGTACACAGGACGAGCTATCAAATCAGAAATCTGTGGAGTCACTCTTCAAATCCCAGCACTAATCGCAATGATAAAGAGCTACCTTTCGATTAATCCTGTCCTGGACTTTAGACAAAAGATACTGCAGTTTAATTACTGAGTGAAATCCACTTTGTCTGATCTGCCAGTCTGCACTGTAATGTCATAATATAATCAGCTTCACCCCTGTCTGAAGCTCTAGGGCTGTGAAGTCCAAGGACTTCTTTGATTGGAAGAAATAAAACAATGTTCAAACAACCACCAGCCACAGGGCTGTAATTAACAAAATCTTGTTTGTATCTGTCTGTCATTTTCTCCATTGGTTTTTTTATGACATGAAGAAGCAAGGAGAGATCATGGTGGATAAGAACAGCAACCTGACAGGTGACAAATCAAGATGTGGGGTGGTTTTCTTGTAGAAAATAATCATTGTAAAATATTCAGGCTAATTAAACTGGGTCTCTTTCCTACATATTTCCTATCGGCTTTGGTGACACGTGCTGGTTCAAGCAAAGCCAGACATCAATACTGTCATTTCATAATTAAAACCTGTAACTGAGCAGGGAGTGCCTCCACTGGAGGTTCCAGCGCAGGGATGGGGTCTTGTGAGTGTGAGAAATTGTATTTATACTCATGTGAGAGAGGCAGCAGGTCTGCCCCAGTGGGAGATGTTTCCTCCCTCCTCTCTTAGTCGATTTAGCATGATTTGGAGGGAGGGTTTCTTCAGACAGAGGCCATGGCTTGTTTTAACACCTTACTCAACATGCCTTGCACAGGTGCATGGCTCACCCACCCCTCATAGCTGTGTGGCAGCTCACTGCAACAACTCACACTGAAAGCAGTGGGAAAATTTAAGATGCTCCTGATCTTTTGAAGTCAGGCCTTCTTCCCCTCCACCTCTTCTATTAAGGGAGAAACCAGGGAGGGTTTCTAGAATTTCTTTTTAATTTACCATGGAGACTTGTTCTGGAAAATCTCATTACCTTTTCCAGGCTCATTTCATCAAGCTGACTGAACAGCAGTGACTTCCTCTCACCTCTGACTTTGGCAGAGCTGGATCATTACCAAGAGGTAAAGAGATCCAAATTTTTGAATACATATTTTGTTTAGTTATTTTTCTGGCCATGCCAGGGAGGTTGTGGTGTGGAAAGAACAGATGACAAAGCTCTCAAAAATGGTTTGTTCTCAAGTTATTACTAAACATAGATGCTAATGGCCAGGAAAGGAAACACACCTTTTATCTAGCTCCATCTTTTAGAGAGGGCACTCCTAACCTGTGGTTGGGTTAGGTGTGGTTGGATTTGCTGGTGTCTTTTCGTTGCTTGGATTTTCTTCCCCCAACCACGTCAAAATCCTTCTTTATCTCACATTATTTTCTTATCATTTAGTTTTGCATCTTCTTTGTCTTTTAGCCATTTCCACAGAGATCTTCCTTTTTCTTCTTACATGATATAGTCACTCAACTACTTACCATCTCACTTGCACTTTGGACTTTCTATTCCACCCATCTACAATGAAATTCTTACACTGTCACTTTCTCCCAGCTCTTCTGCCCTAAAAGCACTCCGGATTTCCATTTGTTTTTATAGAATGAGTTGGTAGATTATTGTGAATCACAACTGGAGTTTGACAATAATCCCTGTGCTGCTTCCTCCTCACAGAATTGGCTTCTTCAACACCTATAACTGAAGGAGCCAAGCACGGGATGAGATGAATGCTCTCTGGTTATCCTGGAGCTGTAGCCTGTGGGTAGATTTCTGTGCACAGACCAGTTCTCTGTACTGCAAAATCAGAGCAGTCTCGGGGCAGAGACTGGGGGAGAGGAAGGATATCAGACAGAAATTGTTAGCTGTATGTGTCTATGTCTTAAACTTGCAGCACATTTACTTTCTTCCTCTTCCTTTTGTAGCCTGTGGCTGACAGCAGTGCCTGGCATTGCCTGTCAGCAGGGATGGCATGCAGGGTGTTTTGCAATGGAAATCTGGCTTTAAACCTAACTGGGTTTGTCACTACTGTTTTAACTTCTGAATGGTATTTAAACATTACAGTCTGCAGATTCCGTTCAGCAGGATCTATCCAGAGGAGGCTGTCTAGAGAATCTCCTCTGAAGCAGCTCTGACCAGCAGCAGTGGCCCTAACACTTTATTTGTGTACTTTCACCCTCCATCTAATCCTTTCCTTTAGAAACAGAAATGTCAGAAAGAAGATGGGCACAGCTTCTTTTAAATTCCAAGAGTATTTTTCATCTTGAAGAAGTCCATCTAGTTTCATGGCCTTGCAGCAACCACAGGTGTCTTGCTTCCCAAAGGGAAAATATCAGGGAAACCTGAACAATAGTTGTATGGCCAGTTGCTACAGGAATTACTTCTTTTCCAAATGTGAGGATAAAGAAGGGCATGGGGTAGCATATAACAGTACCTAAGAAGAAAAAAGAAATTAATATATATTTATCAGAATAAATTGCATTCATTTCTAAGAGGAAAAAGATACATGCAGGTGGAGTACAAGTTTAGTGTGGAAACACCTTGTTACAATATACAGTGATGTTAAATTCCCATCCTTCTAAAGACTTCAGTTCATACTCAGGTGTTTGGTGTGCTTACAGACACAATGATGTGACGTCCTTAATGGCTCACACAAGCTTTGAATTGGGGAGTTTTGTGTGCATGATGCTGTACTGCAGCCCAGCTACACCTCTGGGGATTTCTGCATAGATGTGGCGCCAGGTTCTGGAGTAGCTTTAGACCACCACCACGTTCTTTGGACGGACATAGGAACTTGTCAGAAGACCCAACTCAAAATGTTCATGGCTGTATAGATTATTTTAAGTGAATAAAAGTGAATTTCTCTTCTCTTTGTCATTCAGGGATATTTGTAGGTTCATTGTCCCAGATACCACAGCATCTTCTGCAAAACTATGGTGATGTTAGCCATAGTACTGTGTGAATTAATGATTTTTGCTGTGCAAAATCAAAGCAGAAATGATCTGTAGTTAGAGGATATAGCATATATAGGAGGAGACTAGAGGAGAAAGAGGAACAGCAGGCAGAGCAGTGATCTGATGGTTGGAGATGAAAAGCGGAAGACTCAAATCCCATCCTTCCTCAGCCATAATGCTGTCTATTCATATTTATTCCTTAGCCCTCATACTGCTTGCTCACATGTAGTTTTGTGCCAATAGTCGTATTAGCCCCACAGTTTAGGCTGAGATCCACATGCACATGGCTCACAATGACATTTTTACAAGTACTTTGAAGTGTTATCAACACTTTTCTAGATCCCACATGGCACAACCAGAACCTGTTTGAAGTAGAGTGAGACTTGTATATACTGGGAGCAGTTCCATTCAGGTGCATGAATCAAATCCAATTCATGGAGAATCAGGAGCAAGAGTGAATCTCAAGTCTATTCCTCAGATGTGTGCAAAGTACTGGGAAGTAATTAATTTTCTAATTGAAAATTATATAATCATAGAATCATTAATGTTGGAAGACACCTTCATGATCAAGTCCAATCTGACTAACCACCACCATGCCAACTAGACCATGGCACTATACCGTGTTCAGTCACTGCTTGAACATTTCCAGTGACAGTGACTCCACCACTTACTTGAGCAGCCTTTGCCATTTCTCCAATGCTTAGCCACCCTTTAAGTGAAGAAATTTTTCCTGATGTCCAATCTGAACCTCCCCTAGTGCAAGCTTGCGGCCATTTCCTCTTGTGTCACTACTTGCATGGGAGAAGAGGCTGCCCCCCACCTAACAACCTCCTTTCAGGTAGTTATAGAGAGCATTAAGGTGTTTCCTGAGCCTTCTTTGCTCCAGGAAAATTGCATCATGGTGCTGATGGGAGCACTTCATTATATCTTCATTACATCATATCTCCCTCTTTTCTCTTTAGCACAAAGACCTCGATGAAGAGAGCTTTCTAGTCACTTCTGGTGATGTAGAGATTGAAAACTTGGGGGATCTAGATCTGAAGTTTTTCAGGTTATTTTTTTATATAAATGTTTGAGAGTTTGGCATCTGGTATTTGTGTCCCAATGAAGAAAATTCGTATGCATTTGCCCATCTTAATTAAACTTACCCTCTCGCTAGCAGCAACTCTGATGGCAGCTCACACTTCTCTTTGTCTAAGTGTGTCACTTTGTGCACCAGAGAGAGGGATGCTGAGAATCCCAGGGAAGGAGGGGAGCCAGCTCTTCTACTCAGCATAGAGAAGGTAAAACATACCCCAGAACACAGAGTGGCTCCTCTGCTAATGAGCACATTGCTGACATCAGTCAGCCTTGTGCGTCCATCAGCCAGGTCACCCTGGCATTCATCAGAAGGTAGGGCTATGTTTGTATTGCATGTGGGTCATGTTTACCCCACTTCTTAAATGGAAGTTGAATTGAAGCCCTCATGATTCTTCAAGAGTCAAGGGAGAGTTGATATTTTTGGTCACCAGTCCTGCCAGTGCTGTTAACAATGTTTTCAGGGCAGAAGGCAACTACTAATTGTGATGTCACTTGAATGATTTCATCGCTTCACTCTTCTCACCCTATTGGGACATTCATCAACTCTTTCTGGTCACTGTTGACCTGGGATGCCAGAAATCTGGCAATCTCAAATTGTAGCTTAGCCAACCTGGAGTTGATTTATCCACTCTGGTCCATTTCTGTAAATGGTTTTTTTTGGTCTTGTTTTGCACAGCTATATGCAGAATAATTTCATGCTTAGAATTGTGTGGAGACTTCTGATTTTGTTGTGTTTTAGAATTGGTTTTGTTCCACACAGATAAACTGTATCATGTCAAGGGTGAGGAGAAACCTCATTTTAACATCTTGTTGCCAATCCCCCAAGCTACACATTTTTCCCTAAACCCATTTGTCTCATAAATCATAAAATACCCTTTTTGGGATCGTTATCAGTTGCATACTCTTTCTTCCCTTCAGCATAAAGGGTAGTTGAGAAACCGGGGCAGCTTACTTGACTATCGGAGCCTCTATTGAATTCATCCACAGGTCTAAAGAGATCAAAATCCTTTGAATTGACCCCATCTCTTGCCAGTCGGAAGAGAAATCCCTTAAGTTTTCTCCTTTCTTGTCATGTACAGTCTCCCTTTGTCAGTTCACATCCAAGGTCCCCATTTTCATTTTTCTTAGGGATAGCAGGAGCTCTGGCAATATCTGTCTTTATAAAGCCTTCAATGAGAGAACAAGAGACTGAGCAGGAGGGTGTGGGGAGAAGGGTAAAATATACTGGGTGAGTATCTGACCCTGGATTACCTTCTGCTGTCTCTTAGAACCGCAACCTTATCGAGAAGCACATTTGTGGCTTCTGTGGCAAAGGATGACAGCAAGAGCAACTTTGTCCACCACAATGACTATTAGAATTGAGGCCTGGATTTTAAAACAAATGCATTTTGAGCATAGATGTGGAAAGGAGGAGAAGCACAAGTGTTGCTTATTGGGGCCCTGCAGACAGAAAATTATTGTTTTTCTAACGGTATTGATTTTTTTCAGCAGCTGATATTTCAATCTGAGTGCAGCATGTCTGAGAGTCTACGCACACTGTCAAGAAGAAATATGATAGTGTCTTAAAAGATTAATAATATCACTGGTCCTCAGGAGGCCTGTCTTAATTCACTGGCCTGTTCCTTGGCATGTACTGTAATTTATTTAGTCTGATTTGAATAGCAAATGGCAATCGGCTGCCATTAGGGAAATAGGCATCAGTATTATTGATCCAGGATGGGCTGGATTTTATTTAAGGAGAGCTGCAAAATGTTATTAACTTCCGGATGAGAGGCTGGGGGTGGAGAATTTTTTGCAGGGTGTTCCAAGGTGGGGTGAATTACACTGAATCCTTAAAGTCTTGAAATAGATAGTGGGGGGGAGGGGGGGGGGTGGCCAACTGCTTTGTTTTCAAAGACACCAGTTATTTCCAGCACAACTCTTCTCTTTCCTGGGCTGTCTGTCAGTGATTTAGTTGTCTTTGTTGGGGGAAAAGGTACTAACATTTGGGAAGAAGAAAAAGGGATGGATGATATTACTAATTGTTCAGCTTTTTGTTCAGATAAAGCTGGAATCAACTCTTCACTGTGACACATGAATTGTGGGTTTTCCAGGCCCCTCACTATGCTTCACAAGAGTTCTTCAGTTTGACCTCTTCTTGGGGAATATGTAATCCTTGCTGATGCTCTGCTTTATTTGTGTTTGGAATGGCCAGCAGTGCTTCCTGAGGGGAGCAGCTGATGTGCCTAGAAGGGAGGTAATACTGCCTTGGCTGTAAAGGTTCTGTCATACCAGTTCTTGCCAGCAGTCACCATGAAGAATAAAAAAGAAGTATTGGGTGACATTTAAGTGCACCAAATCCAGCTTTATTTTTCAGTGGACAATGTTGTTAAGTGTCATGCTGAGCTGTGGATGTGAGGAAGTCTGGTGCAGTTTCAATCTCTACGCTAACACAGAAATGAAATTGTATGACAGTGTTGGGAATCTGAAAACTAAAGCCTTCTTAATAAAACTAATCATAAGGAAGTAAAATTACTGCAAATACCTTGGGAAATTTCCAGTCTCATGGTGTGCCACTGTGGAATAACCTCCCTGGGGAGGAGGTGGGAGCCCAGTTATTTGCACTCTCTAAAGTTAGATTAGATAGAGCATCAGGAAAAATAGCGTAAGGAATACCCCAGCTCAGGTGAGAGGATGGACTAAATGATTAAATACCACAGGTCTCTCCAGCTTTAGTCATTGTAACTCTTTGATACATTAGACTCTCCCAGCAGGAATCACTAAAAAGAAAGATCCAGAAGTGCTGTCTATTAAAAGCTTAGAGCTACTTCTGCTTCATCAGGAGACACTGTAAGGAACAGTGGAGGAGTGTTGCATGTAAGGGGAGTTCAAAGCTCCCCTCCAGTCCCACTCTCACTGGGAAGCGTGCTCCTTAGGGAGTACTGTGGGAATGGTGGCTCCGGGGAGCTCTCAGCCTGTCCTGCACCAGGCTCCCTGCAGGAGGCACTGGGAGGACTGGGCTGGGGTTGCTCTTTCAGGAGGTGGGAAGCATGCAGTGGAGAAAGGGATGGGGAAGGGAAGGTGCTCCGGCCAGTGTTAGCTTTTTGCCTTTGAGAAGATTCTTAAAACTCTCAAGAAGATCTTACCGACATCTTTTTCCAACAGTATTCCCAATAAAGAGGCAAAAGTGCAGCAACATTTCAGAGAAGTAGCTTCTTGTTACTTGCACTCATTTTGTACATAAACCATGGGAATAGAGAGCAAAGCTCTACAGGAAATAGCCACGCACAAAAGCAATAAAATAAATTGAAACTGACTTTGGGGCTTTTTTGAGCAGTGGTAATTGCTATACATTGTGATGTTTGCATAAGAAATTAGTTAATGTGTAAGAGAATGACATGTGATATATTTTATTTGCCTGATGACTGTAGTCTCTGAGTGAATGACTTATTAAGGTTAATAAAAAAAATTTGCTTGTGACTTGTAATAATTCGATTGCTAGAATTTAACGTTCCCTTATGCACAGTTGCCTAAAGGGGGGAAACTAAATTATACATACGTTCTAATGACCAACTGGCTATGCTTTTATTTATTTCTTAATAGCTGTTTGAGAACAAACAATGTGTTCTAAATGGTTGGTCTGTCTGTCTTTCTGCCTGCCTGGGCAGGAACGTTATGGCTTTCTTAATTCTCCTGTGTGATTTATCATCCCCAATTCATTGTTTTGCATAACTCTGCTCAAAATGAAGAAATGTCATTATTTTGCAGTGAAAAAGTTGTCATTTGCATAATGCCTGCCATTAATTATTGTGAGACTAATGCAGTTGTTGATATTTTTAGGGCACAGTGGTACATCCTGCACCTTGTATAATGTCATTCTGAAAACATGGGTAGTTAATAGGTGCCACAACACTGCACAAATGCAAGAAAGGAGAAGAGGAAGGGCACATAAAGGAATAGGCTATGATCTTTATTTAGATTTTTCTTTTCCTGAAATACATGTTGAGAGATGACTATAAACAGAAGCAAAAGCTAGGAAGCTGTGACACCTGAGAGAATGAGGAAATGAAGAATCAGAAATGTTCCTTTCTACATATGTTAGTCAAGGTAGACCTAAATAAAACTCTCCCATGTTGATGTTTCCTGTAATCTAAAAAAACTTCTGGTAGTAGTCAGTGACTGTTATCCCATAACTGGAAGTTCTTCCTCTCAGAAAAGTAATTTGTTATTTATTTTAATGGTCTATATATTTTTACAATGGAATTATTTTATAATTATTTTTCAAACCTGTAAAGAGAAAAGGGCAGCTTTCGTGCAACAACCTCCTGCCCCATGGTAGTGGTCAGTTCCTGAGCCTGTGGTTGTGATTGTATGCTAATGGGAAGAAATTACTTTGTTTAATTGTCAGAAGACCATTAAACATCCACACATCCTAAGGCTTTTGGTATCTTAACTAGAAAATAAGAAGCTTTACGTCCCTTTGCCATTCTGCAGATCTACTATGTCCTTTCTCTGTTTGCTGATGTATCTTAAAATGCTGGAAGGAGAAGACATGGCCATTTACTCCTCAGATCCTGAGATTCACTGCTTCCAGAGGGATGTTGTTTTGTCTCCTGTTTTCTGCCATTAGAATTAAAACAACAACAAAGAAAACTAAACCACAAAAGTTCAAATAATGCTAAGAGTCTAACTGAAACCCACAAAGGGCAGGAAATTAATCTCCAAACATTGCCAGGCTGTCCTCAGCTCACCCTATTGTCACAGAGAACTGAAAGTTGTTCCTACAGTGTGTGATCTTACAGACCACAAATGCTGCAATATGTAGGCACAATAGGAAACACAGTAGAGGAACAGACACTGAGCTTTATTCTCAGCTTCTTGGATATGCTAGGTGTGAGACAGACCCTTAAGGTAGCAGAACTTAAGGCTATTTTTTAATGTGTTTTCATGCACTTAGAACACAAGTGCAGTATCTAAAGAGTGTTTCATAAAGTTGTCATTCCTAGTTATGAAGTACACCACAACTATAAATTGCAATCCTTAACATCGCAGAAACAGTCCGTGTGTCAGTGATTGATGTCTAACATCCATACCACTGCCCCTGCTCGAGACTTTTTAGAAAAATATAATTTTAAATACCTCACACTGGCAAGAATCCTAGAGAATGCAAATCAGAAGAAATTTCTGCCTAAGATTGTAACAACAGAATGTCATAACTTTGCTCTTCATTGTGCCAATGATCTGAATGCCTCCAAGGGCTTTGCAAATCGTGCAGCAATGTATCCTTTGAGACACTTTTCCTAATTCACAGGATTAGAGAGATGGTGTGGTAGGAAGAAGGTCCCTGTCCATGGTATCCCACCCCCACTGGAGAGGTTTATGCTACAGATGAGCTGCAGATCTGATGGAAGAGCAAGAATTCTCGAAGTGCTCCTTCTGTAAGATGAGTTCAGGAAATGCTCAGCACCCCTTAGAACTAACAGATCTAAATTTCCTTCATGTCCTTGATACAGGCTCCCTATGTGGCCACAAAAAATTCACATAACTTCTCTCATAATTTTCATCAATGAGGAATTAAAATCATTCCAGGTATCTGAGGGTACATTGTGAGGATTAATTCTGCAGGATTGTTGAGATATTCAGATGCTATATTGATGAGTATCACAGAAAATCCAGAAACAAAACCCCCATCTTACTTTATGCAAGATTTGGATGCCACTCAGTAAACAAGGCTTGCGGCCACACACTGAACAGAGAGGATAAAAAAGAGTATTTGAATTAAGTCTCATTTCCTGGATCCATTATACAGAACACAAAATATACAATCGTAACATGGAAGATTGTATTGTAACACTACAGCTGTTGTGACAGACTTCATTTTGATATTTTCATACTTTTGCATGCTTTGCTCTGTGACCTGAATGTTTTTGCTTGGTTTTAAAAGGCATTTTTGAGCATAACATGCACAATAGACTTAAGTGCAGCTCCCAGAGAAATCACTCCATAAGTGTGCATGCCATTAGAATTAAAGGGGCTATCATCACTGGTAATTTCATAAGTTTGGTTGTTTTCATCTCAGAAATGAATATCACCTATTGGAATCTCATCCAGTTAGGAAAATGTGTTGTATCTGTATATCATAAGCCTTCTGAAAGAATCTCTTGTTCTCCAAATATTTCTCTGTTTCACTCTTAACATTTTGTTCTTAACATACACTTCAACTATGGTTGTACCTGCTGAAGAATATTAATCAACATCCAGTATGTTGACAGTGCAATAGTAAATCATTGGTTGCGGTTGTAATCCATGTGCTCCATAAATTAATTTTGAAGCTGGAATCTCTGTGATCTATGTGTTAGCCATGTTGAAGCTTAGTTGCTGTCTGATATGTCAGATTGTTTCAGTCTGCTCTTCAGAAATGTGCATTTCTTAGTGTGGAGTAGTATTTTCTGCTTTTGCATCACTGTGTTTAATAGCCCTGATGGAAAGGGCTGTTAAAGCCTAAGCTGCATTTTCTGATTTTGTCTGGTTGCTTTTTGAAACCACTTTTTCCTTTTGGCATCAAAAGCATCCTGTGCTGATGAATTCCACAATTTAATTACAGACTGTGTGAAAACATACTTCCTTTTGTTTGCTTTAAACCTGGTGCTTGATAACTTCTTTGGATGCTTTCTAGAAATATGTAATGAGAAATGGGTAGCATTATTAACAGTTCACCTTGTCCTTGTTTGTTATGATTTTATCAAGCTCCTTTATTTCTCTCAATCATTTATTTTCCAGGGCAAAGAACCCAACTCTTTTTAATTTGTCCTTGCACAGAAGTTGTTTCGTGCTTTGAACATCTTTGTGCCCTTTTCTGCATCTTTCTGGCTGCTTATTTCCTCTTTTGTCTTGAGAGTTGAAACCCACGTTGAGTGTTCAGTATGTGAGTCTGTGATGGATTTTATTAGAAGGATGTCATTATGATTTTAGTTTTATTTTCTAGCTCTTTCTTAATACTTCCTAAGGGTTTTCTAAAGGGGTTTTTCTCCTCCTTTATCATCAATTCTGAATATTGAGCTGGTTCTTTCATAGGTATATCCACAAGGATTCCATGCTGTCTTTCCAGTGTAGCAATAGCTAAATTAAATCCTATTTTGTTGTATGAATATTTAGTCTTTTTTTCTCTTATGTCATGATAGCTTTCTTTTAGAAAATTACTTTGGTGAGGTTTTTCATATTTTATAATTTTAGCAGCATATGCCCATTGCCTCCTTTTGAGAACTCTATGGATTTGTGAATCCAAATTTCCATCTGCAAAAATTCATGTTGCATCCTCCCTGTTTTATCTACTTAAGTGTCTGTTATTATTTATTATAATTTCTACCAGTTTCTGTGGTATAGACTATAGACCAAGTGATCTATGTGGATCTTCCTAAAGCCCTTTTTTACTATTGCCATTAAATCACTTTCTGTTCTTTTGTTGTGCAAGAGTTATTAGTTAAGCTCTTTCATGACTGAATTTCTTTATAACAGTTTCTTTTATCACTGTTAGATGGGAACCATTTATTCTTTCCATTGCACATTTTCTCAGATTTAACCTTCCAGAGAAGGGATTTAACTTGTAAACCTTTTAAAACACTCTGTAGTGAACACAACAGCAGGGAATTTATTTAGGATTTTTGTGCTTTGAATACCCCTTTTGCACCTCATCTGTTGGCAGAAACAGATTTTATGTAAGGTGTCCAGAAAGGTTATTTATGACTTTAAACAGTTGTTCCTCAAGATTTTCATGTGCCTGCCTTATTCAACATTTTCTTTTTGAAAAATCAACAAAATATACAGTTTTTCTGCTTTCTCTGTTTCAATATAGCTTCTTTTTCAATGGTGTCTTTTTACTTGTAGTAAATCCCTTCACTTGGCTGGCTTTAAAAATCCTATTATTTTCTTGTTTTCACATGTGGCTGTACATTTGTTTTGTGAGTTCTAAGTAGAAATGAATTACTGCAGGACAACTTTCAAGGTTCCTACATTTAAAGAAACCATATTATGCATTTCTCCTGGAGACTTTTGCCCTATTGCAAAGGATTTTCCATCTAAAGTGGCAACTGAATTATGACAGTTTACAACCCAGCATATTCAGGTAAGCCAGAACTGTTTAGGGATCTCTTTAGTACCTCAGGCTGTAATTTGCTCTGTCTGCCAGACAAACTGCTGAGATGTTCCT
>WEIU01012380.1:0-30586 GCA_013389925.1 Aegithalos caudatus | reverse complement strand
AAGAAAATAGGTAGGCAAAAATTCTTTTAATTAAAATCTTATAACTGAAACTGTTCAGAGCACTGTGCCTCGAACTGTGTTTTTTACTGACATGTAAAGTAGAGGACAGAAGGTCGTTCTGGAGCAGACTGCAGATCCGGGTGGCTGCTTGGGGGCCCTGCTCAGTGAGACATAGGCCAAGTCACATACCTTCAACAAAGCATACCAGATTTTGATATCATCCAGAAAAACAAAAGCATTTTCTGGGGAAGACAAGGAGCACATTTTAAGTGAGAGAAATTGTGCACTCCAGAAAATTAACTGAGTTTACTTCTGTGAGGGTTTTTTTTGGTGTTCCATGCTGTCACTGCAGCACTCTCACCAGTGATAACATGGGCTTCAGCAATGACTGTGTGACCAAATAATGACTGGACTTGCTCAGTGCAGCAGGGAGAGCAGGGAATGTTGTGTGCCTTGACCTAAAGACTTTTGGCATGATCTTCTACAACCTTCCTATGGACAAGCTGGAAAAGTAAGGGTCAGATAAGTGCAGAGTGACATTCATGTACAACTGCAGAGCTGGAAATGATGGATGTTGAATTTCTGAATGCCTCAATTTGCTTCAACCAAAAATGTCTTAAATACTCAGATTCAACATTTAGAAAGACCTTTGAGTCTTCCCTGAAGGCTACCAAGAATAAAAAAATGCACAAAAAAATTTCCCCACAATGAATCAAGTGCTGTTTTGGCTCAGTTTAAACTCTCTGTCTTCCCTTAAAGATAAGTGTGTTATTTGTTTGACACATAAGATAGAGATTAAAGAATAGATAGCATATTTTAGAACTGTTACATTGGTTTTACATATAACAAACATATGAGAAAGAACATTAGCAAGTCTATGTAGTCTTATGCACCAAGACATGAATAACCAGGTAAAAAAAATCTGAAAGCATATCAATAAATGTATTCCCATGCACATGTAAGAGAAATAGCATTTTCAGTCCACTTTTGAAACAGAGAAAAGGTTGAAGGTGAAAAGAAAATAATTTCTCCTCCACATTCACCCAGATACTTAATTGTTCTGTATGTCAACTCATGATGTAGCAGCAAAATATGGTACTCATATACACTTGGTATTATGCTCGTGAATGTAGTCCTGGGTGAATTACTCTCTATGTTACAGTCATTCCAAATAATGCTCTTAAGAACTGTATAGCCTGAGACTTGATACAAATGAAATTGCAATATAAATCTAGAGTCTTGCTTTAATTTCTTCTTCAAACCTAGCCTTTACCTCGCCCTTTTTTGCAGAAATAAAAGAAACATATTGTAGTAGTTTTGGTGAATGACATTCCACAGGAAAACAAACCTAGCACAATGGAAGGCACTCAGCTGATTTGAATCAGTTGAGCTTTGCACACACTATCAGGACACACCTTATTAACAAGTATACTTGTACTGAACATTTCATTTGACTTTGAGTCCAAATAACTTGGTACACCCAGGAGCCTTCACTAACTTGGATCAAAATTTCCCAAGTACCACAGAGAAATCACTCTCGTCTTTCCCTGCTAGGGCCTGTAGGCTGATATTGAAGCAGTAACTTCATCACTGCAGATGGGGGTATCCAGGGAGAGCATGAGAGAGAAGAAAGCGGGAGCATCTTTTTTAGCAGCTCCTGTCTACAACCCCAGCCACAGGTTGCACTTCTCTTGAGGGCAATGAGGCTCAGCATCACAGCCTGCACACCAGAGGATTACAGACAGACTTTGGAGCTTTGCCCATTTGCAGATAATCTGTTCATGAGCTCTCTTGAAGGAGGAAAGAGAGTGCACCTCAGACCAGGAGAAGACACTACTCCAAGTTCCAGCATGGTACCTGTGTCAAGCAAGTGAAAGGCTGTCACCAGATCTTCTAATAAAACTGTTTTCCCTGCAGTTTCTTTTCTTTTACAGACACAGTTTGCCTCAGCTGCAGGTCATTCCAGTGAAGGCCCAGCCACAGGTGGTCAAAATAACAAAGTCCCTTGTTAATTCTTTCTGCATAGCGTTTCCCTGTGGTTTGTGTGCACTGCCACATTGTGACTATTTACTCACTAAAAAATAATGTACATATGCTATGCAATGTTTGGGTCTTAACTGCCTAATTTTCAAATCTTTAATAATGTGCATTTAACATATGACTTTCTTTGCTATTTTTTTCCTATCATCTTCTTGATGTAGTATGTTCACACTAATGCTACAAAGTGAACAAGGAGTAGGTGGAGCTTCTTGTGAGAAAACAAGCCATTACTTCTAACTTTCCATTACCAAAACAGAGATCAGTAAGTTTCAAGTCTTCCTCTGCCACACATTCTTATTTGCAAGGCAGAAAATATGTGACCACAGGTTCTTTAAGTTTTACTCAGTGTATCTGTCCATCAGAGGATTATGAAAAATCCACCCCCATATTTTCAGCATGTGAGCTCTCTAGAGAGCTCCATCTATCTATCCTAAGTTAGCAATACCTTGATAAGTGAGCACTTCTTAATCTTGAACATGTTTATTCACTCAATGTCATTTCTAATATGCATTGCATTGTAATTAGAAAACTACATGTGATTACCTGCTCAGTAGGAAACAGGAAGTCTGAAATCTGAAACAAGGCTGAATTAGGTTACAGAGTGTGTGGCATCTTAATCCAGGGACCCTTTTCATTCATGCAGTGGGCCTAATGGAAGTCAGAGCAGTGGCTTTGGGGCCTTCTGCTAAGTGAAATGTGTCACTTTGGAAAGGGATTAGATTAAAAAGGAGAGGCTAAAAAGCTTTAATCCAGAAAAGAACACCCTGAAACATGAGTAGGAGGAAAAGCCTTTTAGTCTGGTGAAACTATACCGTGCTTTTTCACAAGTAGGCTTTATGCAAATCCTGTGCGGAATCATGAGTGAGTGCTTGTAGATAGGATGGATACAGTTAGCTCTGAAGAATGTGCAGCAGTTCCCATTGCAAAAGTCTGTTTTCCTCACTTTATAATATTTTCAAATGTTATGAATTTGGGCTGGAATATCTATGGTAAATATCCGCCTCAGCCTGTTTTTTTTTTGTTTTTTTNTTTTTTTTTTTTTTTTTTTTGTTTTTTTTGTTTTGTTTTGTTTTGTTTTGTTTTGTTTTGTTTTGTTTTGTTTTTTCCCTGTTCATTTTCATTTAGATTAATAATTCAATAACATTTTACTCATACCAGAAAGTGTGGATAATCTTTCATTTGAAAACCTGTAGCTGTGACATATCGGAGATTCAGTGGTTAATGTTTAGTAGTGTTTGCCTTTCTGTTAGTGCTGAGTCCCCATAAAGGCCTGGCCAGAATTAATCAGGGCACAAAGAGTTCAAAAGTGTACAATCTTTCTTCCCAAAGAAGACAGTCATGTATGTTCCTTTCTTCCCAAAGAAACGTCAAGAAAATTAAAGCTATAAGATTTTATACCCGTATATGTGAGTGTTGACCCAGACCCTAGGAGTCTTGGCAAAAGCAATTATATAATTTTGAAACAGAAAGATTATTAAAGACATGAAGATATCTGTATAAATTAAAACTCAAACCCATTCTAAGCCTTTAAGTAGGAACAAAATAAAAACAAAGGGGGAGGCCTGCCTACCAGAAAAGGGAAATGGAGCAAGAGTGACACAGCCCTAGATGAGTAACAGGACAGAGAACAAGACTCGTTGCATTTCCCAAGTCAGGGAGATTTGATTTCTGGACTTTTTATGAGCCTCTAGGATTCAGAGGAACAGTCCCACAGTAGTATCTCAAGAAGAAACCTATGACCATAACCATCAAACCAAATCCCAAATACTCATGAAAAGCAGCAAGGAAACTGAGGAAAACTGACAAACAATGTTCCCATTTAGTCCATATGCCCCATGCAGAGTGAGCTTGCTTTAGCTTGCTTATAAAATCTGTTCCTTGTAGGTCACATAAGCCTGAAAGAGAAGTCTGTGTGCCAGAAAGATTATGAGGGTGAAGAGCTGGGAAAAAAACAGAATCTAGCTTTGCCTGCCCTGTGTGGGTCAGCAGCTGTCCTGGGAGTCTGTGGCACTGAGATCCTTGGGTTCCACTTTGCAGAGGTATTCCACATAGAGACACTTTTCCCAAAAAATGTGTCAAAACCAGCAGAGCCAGTGGTTGAAACAGAAAGTCATGAACGAGCCTTTCTTTCCGATTTTGCCTCTAGCTGTGACAACACCATGACCAGAGGCAACTACTTTGAGCTGGCCCCTTTGAGCCATTGATGAGAAAGAACACCGCACAGTTTCATTACTGGAACTACATGTGTCCAAAGTCCAGGTGAAAACTTTCATTTCATTAAGTATTTAGTATCTGCTGTCTGGGAGGCCTCAAATCTGTCAGCGCATGTGCCGCTGGAGAAGGGAAACATTGTAAGGAAGCTTTTTCTACAGAGAAATTGTATGGCTGTTCTTGCTTCTGGGACATAAATAAATCAATTTGTTCTTTGGAAATAAGCAGATGCAATAGATAGGTTCCTTTCCATTTAATTTTGTCCTGCATCACTGAGCCACATGAAGTTGCAACCAGTGTTGGAAATTATCACAGAAGCCATTATATGTCTGCATTGATGAAAACTTCTTCATTTTGTTGGAGTTTTTTTGCCTGGCCTGACATACCAAGCTCTTTTCTTATGACCAGAAGAATGACCACATCAATGACTGGATACAGCAAGACAGAGACAAACCTGTTATGATCTGATTTTCGAGGTTTTGAAATTCCCTGTGCTCCAGACATTTCTTATGCTCTTTCCCTCACAGACACTCTCATCAGCAGTACATCTGAAGAACACAGGCAAAAGTAAGATTTCCACCTAAACAGTCAGTAGTTTGACTGTTAGTTAAAACAAGTTTCTGTACAGTCCCATCCTTGTTTTATTAAGTATTTGAGAAATGATAAGCGTACTGAGAGGTACCACCTGGGCATGCAGGTTTATATGTGTGCCTGTGTAGGCAGTAGAGTTTCTAAGCAGTGTAAACTCTGGTTTTATAAAAGTGGTTTGTTAAAATTTTCTTGAAAAAAGACAGTGTGGTGTGTAAATCAGCCATCAGAGCAAAGAGAGCATTTTCCTTCTGCACCAAGAAGCAGCACAGTAAGCACTTCACAAAGCTAGACTGGGGCTGCTATTAGCTCTTTGTGGTGACTGAAAGCCACAAAGAGTTT
This sequence comes from Aegithalos caudatus, assembly GCA_013389925.1. Classification (NCBI taxonomy): domain Eukaryota; kingdom Metazoa; phylum Chordata; class Aves; order Passeriformes; family Aegithalidae; genus Aegithalos; species Aegithalos caudatus. The sequence continues at coordinate 25,405 of WEIU01012380.1, read as the reverse complement.
TGTAGCAGAAAGCTACACTGCCCTGAATATATATTTTTAATTATCATGAAGATCATGAAGATCACGTCTGCAGAGTGAAAGTGGTCTTGCTGCAGCAAAAAGGTGCTTGGTTATTATAAATTCGAGTGCTGATCTTGTATCTAAACAAGTAACTCTCTACCACTGAGATAAGTCTGGTGATTGTTTTAGTATTTTGGAGATGGGGACCAAAGGGCAGAAACCTAGGATATGCTGTCAGACTGCCAATAATTGCCAGAAGGGACAGGTGCAACTTACAATAATAGAGGATTCTTTCCAGCACAGCTTCTCACTTAGGCAAGTATACAATGGACAAATAGGCCTGACAAGTGCTCTAAGCTCCCCCAGGCTATGTGATTTTGCTTCTGATTATGCTGAATTTTCCACAGATAGACTGTATGCACTAGAGCAGGCATATGGAAGAGGATTGGTACCACTTCCCAAGCCTGAGGAGAACGTGCCAGGTGTCCATGACCTCTGCTCCATTCCTTGTGTTCTCTTGAAGGACCTGGGAGGCCTTCATTTTTCAGGACACTGGCTCAGAACTCCACTCTTGCTAATGCCTGAGCACCACTTCAATGCAAAAACATCAACACCACAAATGTACGAAACTGCATATTGTTACCATTATGTACAGGCTGTGTAATTTTCACATTTTCAGTGCTAAAGAAAGAATATGTTTTTTCCACTAGCTTAGAATAAGAAAACTCTCTGATATAAAAAACAGACAAGAAGAAACTCCTCCCCTATTTGAGCTTTGCTGTGGGTTTATCAGTCAGAAATCAGCCCCATAACAGAGGCAAGGCAAAGAAGGTGTGGGAAGCCCAGCTCTGCAAAATGACATGGGATGGAAGCTCCCCAGCTTCAAGGACCTAATAATAATCCACCAGAATAATGAGGTGTCATGGCACAGAAGTGAAGAGAGAGACATGACTGGTTGCTGAAGATGTACTGCATGACAAGAATCTGGCACAAGCCAGGCTGTATGGAAGATCCATGTGAGACAGAGACATGACCAGGTCTGAATATTAAAGTGCAAACCTGCTTGTGCCTTGTGTGAGAGGAGCACAAGTGCAATGGGCAAGTCAGACTGTTCTTTGGAACTGCTCTTCCAAAGATAAACATTCACCTGGATAACTGGATGATATGACAGAAAGAGCTGACAAGAGATCTAAGTCCTCTGAAATTTAACTGTTTTCATTTGGCATTAAGACAACAGACTTTGGGGAGGAGTAAAAGTCTATGAAAACTCAGTATCAAACTTAAAAAACTTACAATATATCTTATGAACTAAATATTAAACCTCTGAAAACTAAATACCGAATAAATATCATTGAGAACATGGAATATACACAGTTTTTCTGCAAGTGCTTAAAAAGTAGTTCTAATGACTGCATCCCTATGTAATGTCTTTTTGGTTCAGTGCTGAAAATATGACAAGATTTTCTGAATATGATACTTAGAAGGAAATGTTGTCACCACTCCTCAATGAGTTCTGCTCACAGCACCATTGCATGGGAGCCTTGAAATCTCATTCAGACCCTTAATTGTAAGACCCAATGGCAATTTTTGTGCTAATCTTATGAGTGATTTAGATACTTTTTCCCCTGCTTAGAATTAAAAAAAAATTGCTGAAGAACTAATGACATAAGAATGCAACCATCATCCTTTATTGCATAAGCAGTGAAGATTTTAGCTATCATTAAAAAGGGTTTTTATAGTGCCCAGCTTGGCAAAACAGCCATAAGGCTATTAGGTATCTATCAAGGTTTGCAGACATCTATATATCTACCTTCATCTGGACTTCTCTCAGTAAAGAGATTGCAAACACAGTAACATTACTGGAGTCAGATTTAGCTCCTGTTTACAACAGAGTAAAAGGTCAGAATTTCAACTACAGGAATATCTGCTATAAAAGGGAGATAATATCAAATTTGAAGGGTTTTTTTTAAGTACAAATTGCTATTTGTAGGATCGCAGAATGGGCTGTGTGTCACTTATAGCTACCACTGAGCAGGACATCCTTGGTCCAGAGGGCTGCATTTAAAGTGCACATAATGCTAGGGTTTTATATGGACTTTGTCAGCATCCACACTTTTATTCACAATCAAATTTGGATTTTGCTTCAGTTATTATCAGCCTGGAGAGAACCCTACTTCTCTCTGTGCAAAAGGATTAAAAAATCTACAACTTCTAGACTGACCAACAGTGTAAAAGATCTGGCTGGGACAACCTCAGAGATTTGGAACTGTCTGGTGTCAAATCCTCAGGATAAGATTGCAAATGTTTACAATGCACCTGGTGTAACAATGAAAAATAATAGTGCCTGCCTAATTTTCTCTTACTGCTATATGTCTTTCTATCAGGAGGCTTGTTGGCCCTTGCTTATTTTTACTGCATCTGGTATTTCAACTCATGCATATGAATTTTTTCCTATTAAGTAATTTGCTTAATATCTTTACATCAGGAGTTTATCTTACATTGAATCAAATAGAGTTTATTCATTTCATGTGTTGCCTGATAATGTCATCTAAACACAACATGTTAAGAGACAGGGCAAGCACAAGCAACTCTAAACCAGTGAGTCTCAGCCCATTACACCAGGAAAAAATATTGAATTATAAAACTCTTTCCTATAGGTACCTTGTCACAATAAAAACTCTGCCTGTGTTCTGGACCATTTATGTACACTGAATTGAGAGGCAACTACAAATTCAATATTTTATTTGAAAATAACAATTTAAATTACAGCTATTAAATACATCAGAGGCAATGTTCCCCTGATTCAGTTCTGCATGTTTCAGGTCTTATGCCATGGGGTTGAAGCATGAATTCTGACAATGCTTAAATTCTTAAGTCTTTACACTTAATGTGAAAAAATTTCTCATTAAATTATATTTTGTCACTTTTCTTATTCTCAAATATAGAATAAATATAGAATAAATAAAATTCTCAAAATAAGAATAAACTTACATCACTTAAAAAAGATGAATCTTCACAGGAGTCTAAATGGAGGTGAATGTCAGTATGGATTAAAAAAAATCTAATAAAAATATTTTGATTTGAATATTTTAAGACAAACTTGGATATAAGGAGGACCAATTATTAGATGCCATACCTATTCAACCTATTACATTAGGTAAAAATCCTACAGTGGTACATTCTTTCTCCTAAAAATTCACAAAAATAGACCTTCAAAAATATTTTAACACCACACCACCTTCGCCAAATTCTACTCCTTTGAACAAATAAATCCTTGGGTTCTGGGCTGAATAAAGTATTTCATTCCAATGTATTTTCATTCCAAATACATTTCAATTAATTTGAAACAGGACAGCATCATTTGGTATGACCACAAGTTGGTGATGAAAGGGTAACTGGGTTTTTTATTCTGCTAAAATCACCCACAAGTCAAATGTGTGTTATCCCAACTGCCTGGTCTTATGCACTGAACAATGAGGAAAACAAGGATTATCAGACAGCATGTTTTGAAAATGCTGTGAAAGAGACATTTTAGATCTCAGTGAATTCTAGCAAAACCCAGAGGGGATAGAAGAGAGGAAAAGGGTTGGTTTTTTCCTGTAAAAGAAGCAAAAGTCCCGTCTCTCAGATCCTGCTGCTCCAATAGCTGAAAAGTAGGGTGGAATGTAAATAGATACACTGGGAGAACTCTGCAACATAGATGAGATGTTACTTTTAAAGTGAATTCTGGTCTTTCAGTATTTCTGGTGAAACAGGAACTCCTAACTCATTTCTCAGCAGATATATCAAGCAAGGAGAAAAGGCATTTACTGTGGTAAATTTACAGATTCCTTCTCACAGGTTGTATGGGTGGTCAACTTCATCAGGTTAAAAGTCTAGCGCAACAAATATTAGTTATTTCAGCTACATGGGCCAGATATTTTTAAGATAGTTGCATGATTTGAGTTCTTAGATAATTTTTTTTTTTTTTTTTTTTTTTTTTTCCCTCAAGATATTACCTGTGAAAAGATTTGGTGTATCTGTAGGGTACAGAGCCTGGACTGAACTCCATGTTACAAGTGTTCTCCAGTGACTTTTGTTCTGTTTGTTCTGATCCTTCTGGACTTAAGTTTTGATTCTCACAGAAATCAAGTACTAATATGTGCAAAAAAGCCTCTGTGATTTTAAGGCATTAGGTATATATGCCATTTCATATACAGTCATTCTGTCTTCTAGATGGTATTACTGAACCAAGTCTTGGCAGGGAAAAGCTTGAGCTGGTCTAGGTAATGAAGTAAAGGTATGTGTCCCAACCTGCCCTGAAACCAAGCAGAATATTTAATCACAGGAGATTTAAATCTCTGTTCAGATATTATTTGGATCACAATAATATATTGAGAAGGTGATCTGGGGAGAAAACAAAGCTGTCATACTCTTGCTGCATACTCACTGAAAGCCATGCAAAACATTAGTTAGCTACTGTTGGTATTTATAGCTTATCAGGGTAAACAGTTCCTTTTTGCAGGATTCAAGTTGTAAGTTCCCATTGTAATCAATTGTACAATTGCACAGGGTTCAGAAAGGCAGCTCAAAGTGGGAAGCTTAAAATGGTCTGCTCAGTACCACGCTTTTGTCTCATCAAAATTCATGTTGCAGCATTTCCTGGATTTTAGTGCTGTTTCATTCTACTTTCAGCATTTTTATCTCAAAGAGTAGCTACGGCAGTTTCTAAAGAAAGAACAGCAGAGCATGAGGAAGCATGTCCCCAGATTAAAATTTCTGAGCTTCTGACTCACTGGCTTTTTCTCCTTGCCAGACAAGCTTGGCAAGCTCTAGGGTGTTGAAAATGTCAAATATCATCACTCGTGTTCACCAGTATCTGTTTTAAAAATTCTGACCTGATTAAAACATAAACCCCCAAATTTATTGTCACTACCAGCATTATACCATCATGTTTTTTTCTTCACCTGTAGTATTGTCAGTATTGCCAAGTTCCCAAATTAAGTGATATTTGGAATTCTGCCCCACATGGAGCCATATGGTTCTGAGATCTCATGTTTTAGCCATTGTTGTTAAAGAGCAAAACCACCCAAGCAGATGCATTTCTTTGGCAATGATATGAATAGTGGATAGCAAGTTGAGAAATTAGTTTTTCAATTTCAGGGATATCCAGGCTCTATTTTCCAGGTCTTATAAATGCCATTTACTGCCAGTCTGTGCCAGACAGGCCTCATTTGTTCTGCTGTAGCAAGCAGGGCTGATATCTTGTTATACATTAGTATCAGAAAAAAAAAAAGAACTGTTAGGTTAGCAAGTCTGCTTACATGGAAGAAGCCCATGGGTTCTCAATTTCCAATTTATGCATTGCCATCATAACACAGGCATTATACGTATGGAATACATGTAGCCTGAGCTTTTCTGAGACAAAAGCAATGTTTACAATTCACTTATAAAAAGTAAAGGTGACAGAATGAGCCAGTAGAAAAACTGGAAGAGAGATCTCTACCTCTGGACTATCCTGAACCCCCCAGATCAAGACTACCTTCCCCAGAAAGTATCAAGAACAGTACTGTGAAATCAGGCAACTCCACCCTGCACATTAAAATAATTAAGACTATCAGGAAAAATCAAGGCTTGATGAATAAGCTGACCTTTCTGGAGTTAAATCAGAGATTCTTTTGGATTTACACATCTTAATTAAACCAACTTTAACTGAACTATTTATTTTATGCCTAACACAGCTGTGATGCACTAGTCTCAATTCATGTCATACCAATTCAAGGAAGAAAAGGAAGTACATAAGCACATAAATGAGCTGTGTACATCCTTATCACCAGATATTGTTGAAATAAAGAAGAAAGCAAGCCTGCATAAATCATAAATCATGAATTATGGGAAACATGAGAACTTAGAACAATGCAGGCACAGTACTGAAACAGATACTAAGCTTCATGTACTGTCATTTGAACCAATACCTAACTCCTGAAGATAGAAAGTGCCTTGCACCTTTGAATAATCTGATGCTGAACTTGAATTTCTTCAATAGAAATAGAAATAGATATTTCCATTCTACTAGAATCATCTGCTCTCACCCTTACTGTAAAATAAGACAGAAATAACTGTCCAAACCTTCAAAATCAAACAGAACAATCTCCTGCTACAAGTGTAACATCTGTTGCAGAAAATTAAGTTAATACACCCTGCAAACATGTCCATCCACCTCTTTCTTTCCACTAACTTCCATTGACTTATGTCAGAAAAAGATTCCCCACAGATTTCTCATGTTTTTGTAGTCTGTGTACTTGAAATAATGGAGGATAGATCACATACAGCCTTAGTATTCTGTGCAGCCATAGTGGGGATAATAGACACAGCACAACATTCAGAGCAGTGTCAAGGTTAGTCCCAAACTAGCTGAGCCAGCAGACTTCCAGGCCACATCATTGGAGTGCTGCAAAGGGTTTTCAAATGCAAAACTTTCTCCTTCATGTCTGTAGCTTACCTATCGTGGGAGATTGCTAGGGAGCATCTCCATTGGAAAAAAAAATAGCCTCAATCTTTGTTGTCAAGTGAAGATATCCTGTTCATTTCCCAAGTCAAATATCTAAGGAATCAGAGAAGTGAAACATCTTCCTGTTGTTCAAGCAGAGCCTTAAAAATTCCTCCTTTTTTTGCAACCTCCTGACCAAAGAAAAGAGGGGCAGACTCCAGTGCTTTGTGCATCCAGAAGTGAGGGGAGTTAGGTTTCATCTGGATGTTGCTGCCCCTTTCCTCTCATGAAACATGTGTCAGTTCATCCGGCCCTCTGAGGCCACTTCCTCTTCACTTTTCAGTCATCTGCTCTCAGAACACTTCTGCAAGTAAGCCCAGGCTTCCCTGCACAATCTGGAGCTGTGCTCAAGGGGAGCCCTGCTGGGAGGTAGGCTAGAATATAACCCCAGTGTGTCACAAAATAAAGCTCCTAGGCACAGTGACCTGCTCAGCAGCCTGGGCGGGTAAACATCATGCATTTTAAGGATCTTAACACTAATTTCAAGAGAGACACAACATTTCACCCCAGGAGGAGCTGTGTGTCTTTGGTGTGTGTCAGTGACTCAGAAGTGTCTCCGAGTAAGCTGACAGGCCATTGCATTGCACTGGGTGGACTCTTTCATCCCCCCAGGTAATACAGAGCTGCACACACAAGTTGCTGTGCCCTGGCTACATGCAGTGCTGTGCTGACTTCACTGCATAGCTTCTCTGTCTGAAGCAGCTCAAAGGTAGCCCATGGAGCTCTGCACCATCAACATCTGCACAGCAAGGACCTGACCTGCAGAAGCTATTAGGACAGGACTCCCAAAAGTGATGGGAAGCAGAATTTCAGGCTGGGCTGCAGGGAGGCCTTAGTACTTTTATCACCCACACTCAACCCCAGCAGTACTTTGAAACATGAGTAATATTTTATTTACTTACACGTGTATAAATGGCTCACAACAGCTCTGAATTCAAAGTCAGTTCCCCTGGTTTCAGTCTTGTTATTTAATGTAAGCTTCCCTGAACAGAGAAGGACTCTGGGAATGTGGGCTTCACCTCAGCCTTACCTACCCTCCAGTAGGAGTTGTGTAAAAGGAAATTTATTCTCATCAGGACTTTCAGGTGCGTGGGTGTTTCTAGGAATAAGCAACACCCAACCACAGAACAACCAGGAAGAGGCTTTATAAGCATATTATGCCACTTGGCTGCCACAAAGGTTATGAATTATATCTTCATAGCCAGCCTGCTTCATTATGCCATTCCAATAGGGGACTTGCCGTGTGATGGGATCCATGAGCTAAGAAATGACCACTGCACACTGGCCTGCATGACATGGTGAACACAAAAGCTCAGTTACAGACTCTGCAATTGCAAACATTCAGACAATCAAATCTGAGGCAGACCTGTCAATCATGTTCCAGGTGGACTGGATGAACTCAGAGTCAAGAAATTGAATAGCTGGAAGATATCAAAGTGCATCAGCCAAAGAGATAGAGAAGTTTTGCATCTGCCTGCACAAAAACTGATGCTATGGATACTTTCATTTTCTCTTTCACATACCTCCATATGCAAAATTAAAGTATTTGTTACAGAATATGAAAACAGAACTTCTGAAATTCTTTTTCCACCATTGTAACAAGTTCTAAGTTCTAAGGTGATCAAAAGGCAGGAAATTGACTGACAAGTGTGACAGACACTGCAATCTCTGAAATAATTAAATTGGTTTTAATGCCCTGCACATTGAAGAAGGCCACTGCATACTGTAATCCAGGCTTAATTTTACTTTCTTGCCAAATTGCCACACAAAACCAGGTGAGCACTTTGTGACTGAAACAGATCTGTCAGTACACAGAGAATCATGACCCTTTCCCAGAGCCATTTCCAACTTCAGAGATTTATTAATTTATTTGGAAACTATTGAGCTATTTGAATCTTTAGGATTCTCAGCTGACATGGAAAGTGAATTCTCACATGGAGAAATTCATGGTATCTTCATGAGAAGTCAACAAACCTGGGCCAGCTTAAGTTTGTACCAGATGGGGTTCCAGTCCTCTGATATTCATGTTATCATTGGAAACTAAGTTCCTGTAACAAATTCAATTTTTGTCTGCACTTGGTTAAAAGTTAAATACCAGCTTTACAGTTTCTGCACTTCTTGTTGAATTAGTTATTGACATGGAATCTGCTGTCAGCAAGGACTTTAAGCTGAGTAAAACCACTTCAAACAGAGCAGATCACAGAGACTGCCAAATAATATCTGATGACATTTATGATAATTAACATAAAATGGCACTGCAATAACCCACACTGAAAACCACAGGCAGAACCTAGATCTGTGCTCTTAGAACTCAGAAGACAGGGAAAGTTCAGTCTCCAGCAAGGTTGTGAGGATTCTTCATAGCATCTTAAATAACAAATACTTGAGTTTCTCTGCTGCTGTGTGGAAATGGGCACTTACTCGAAGCAGATCTTTAACTGCGCTTGTTGACAATGTCTTCATCCTCAATGGTGTCTCAAGCTTCAGCTATCCCAGTCTCTCCACTTTTCTTCCTTTACATTAAATGCACACTATGTTTTTATTTAATGCAGCCAGCAAATCCTGACAACTTTCATTCCTCTACATGAATTATTTCTTTGTCTAGGTCATCTTCTGTCCCACTCTGTCCTTTCTCAGGATCAGATGTGGCAATCTGATTAAGTTCCCACTGACTGGAAAAGGGGAAACATACCCCCTCCCGTCTTTTAGAAAGGAAAATAATGAAGACGCAGGGACACTACAGGCTCAGTCTCATCCTCTGTGCCCGGCAAAATCATGGAGCAGACCCCCTGGAAATTATACCAAGGCACATGGAAATTAACGAGGTGATTTGCGACAGCCAGCATGGTTTCACTGGCAGGTTTGAGGGCCTTCCATGATGGGTGAGGGCTTTGGTGGATGAGGGAAGAGTAATGTCGTCTACCTGGACTTGTACAAACAAAGCACATGACACTGTGCCACACAATATCCCTGTCTCTAAAGTGGAGAGGCCCAGACCACACCACAGTGGAAAGGATTTGGCTGCATGGTCACACTCAATGCAGTCACTGGCTCAGTGTCCCAGTGGAGACCAGCAATGAGAGCCATTCCTCAGGGGCCAGGGCTGGGACAGGAGTAGTTTAACACTTTTGTTGGCTACATGGCAGTGGGACTGAACACACCCTCAGTGAGTTTACCCACACCAAGCTGTGAGATGCAGTCAGCATGCTGGAGGGAAGGGATGCCACCCAGAGGGACCTGGACAGGCCTGAGAGCTGCAACTGCACAATCTCATGAAGTTCAACAATGCCAAGCACAAGGTGCAGCACCTGGGCCAGGGCAATCCCTGCAGAAATACAGGCTGGGTGGGAATAAATCAGTAGCAGGCCTGAGGAGAAAGACTTGGGGGTGTTGATGGATGAGAAGCAACATCCTCTTGCAGCCCAGAAAGTCAAACACATCCTTTTGCACATAGCCAGGATGTGCTCAGCTTTCTAGGCTGCAACCAAAGCAGTGTGGCCAGCAGGGCAAGCAAGGCAATTCTCACCCTCCACCCTGCTCTGGTGACACCACACCTGGGGTCCTGCATGCAGATCTGGAGCCCACAACATAAGAAGGATGTGAACCTGATGGAGAGAACCCAGACGAGGGCCACCAAGATGATCAGAGAGCTCTCACCTGTAGCATAAAGGCAGACTGGGAGAGTTGGGGTTGTTCACTCTGGAGAAGGCTCCAGGTAGACTTTAGAGCAGCCTTCATAATGGCAACCTGCTAGAGAGCTGGAGAGGGACCTTACAAGGGCATGTAGTAGCAGGACAAGGGGGAATGGCTTTAAACTGAAAGGTTTAGGTTAGATATAAGGAAGAGATTCTGTTCTGTGATGGTGGTGAGGCACTGAAACAGGTTGCCCAGAGAAGCTGTGGATGCCCCATCCCTTGAAGTGTTCCAAGGCTGGGTTGGATGGGGCTTTGAGCAACTTAATCTAGGGAAAGATGTCCCTGCCTATGACAGGAACATTGGAAATAGATGATCTTTAAGGTCCCTTTTAACCCAAAAAATTAGGTTCCTATGAATTCTATGTCATGGGATCCCAGCTCTCAATATGTAACTTTCAGAAAAGTGTGCTGTGATTACTCATCGCTTCTTGCAATAAACTTCTGTTTTCTGTCATGACCTGCTACAGACTTCTCATAGCTCACTTCCCAAATTCTGCTGCCCTCAACCAGAAAGTTTCCTTCAAAGTATCTTACTGACATCTTAAATAATTCTTCCCTACCTAAAGTATCTAGCTGTCTAATTTCTGGTTTTGAATTAATTTCTATAGTAAAGATCTTCCATGATGACAACTTAAAGTTGGACTTTTCTTATTTAGGAGTGAGTTTGCTCTCTTCCAAAATCTCCTATATCCTACTGAATCTTTTTTTTTTTTCTTTATATAGCAATCTTGTATCCAGTACATTAAAAGACTGCACATTTTATGCATCTTAATATCCTCTTGTCTTTGCATCAGATTTGAGCACCAGTTCTTTAATATTTGAGGCCTGACACTACTTACATTTTGCCTATTTCTCTCCAGTCTTCTTGTCTTTACTTACATAAACATACCTTCTTCCTCTCCATGTTGGCTAAAATACAGCAATGGTATCTATTCACATGCATTACTAATTCCACGGTCAATGGCAAATACTCAGAAAATAAACCAGTGTTACTATGAATAGTACATTGAAAACCTCAGAACAGTGAAGAGGAGTGTCAAAATCCTATATTGAATTTAAAAATCAAGGTGATAAAAATACACAGAACACCCTCCCACAAAAAATGGTCATCAATGAGATGTTCCTGGGACCAAGATCATCCATCTGAATTAGTGTTTTGCATTATTTTCTTTATATGATCATTATCAGTCTTTCTTTTACTTATTTACATTAGACTTTCATTCACACTCCTCTGTTGCAGTGAACATCAATGCAGGCCATTTTGGAACACCAGTCTGATTAAACAAAATTACCAGAACATCAGACTGCAGTCATCAGAACAGTTCAAATATGGTGTGCAATCCTAGTGCCTGAGCAGTTCATTTCCTGCCAGCTGTGATCTGTTTTCTGTCTTTTCCTCTTGTGTCTTTGTCCTCACTGCTAATTATTCTGACTTGTAGCTTTTAATAGCTGAGCCCTTTTCTCTACCACTGACACACAGAATTGTGCTGGGGAAATACTGTGGCTTAGGAAAGGAGAGGGAACCTGAGTCTAAAATTATTGTATCAGTGAGGAAGTGGAGAAACTGATACAATATTATTTTAAAACAACCCACACAAGAGTATTCTGTTAAGAAAACAACACTGAAACATGTTTTTCAGTGAAAGATGTGGGTGACATTCAATTTCTGGTGACAAGTATTTAACACAGATTTTTAATTCTGAAACAGCTTCACCCTTCCCCTCTCAGCAAGGGCAAGTCTCCATTCTGATTGCAAGACTGTAAGTATTACCTGTCCTTATCCACTGTTGCAATCTCCCCTGCTCTTCTCTGGCCCGGCTTGCGGCCGCAAGGGGTGAGAGGCAACATTCCTCTGGGTTCGGGGAGGTACAGAGCCTAACCAGAGCATCTGGGGAGCAGCATGTAGGCAGGCAAGACACGACACGGCTTCTGAGGGTGATGATTCGATGGGTTTATTTGGGGGTCCCACACCGGGAGGAAACATGGTTCCCACAGGGGAACACGAGGCAGGCAGGCCCCAGGAGAGGCAGGAGAGCGCGTGTGTCCCCTAGGGCAGAGGAGTGAGCAGAGAGAGGTTAACCCTTTGTGAATCCCCCTAAGAGAGTTCTCCTCAGGGGGTAGGTCCAAGGCTTGGACCAATGGGATAGGTGGGATAGGGCAAACCAATCCAGATTAGGGTGATGGGCAGGGGTTACAATGAATGACAACTTGGGCTAAGGTTACAACTTAGTACTGAAGTATATACATCTTTGACGGTGAACAGAACAATCACTTAAGAAAAATGAATCACCACAATCCACAATAATTGTTGTTTCCATTTTTATTCATAAACAAGGAAAAGAGAAAAACAATTTAAGAAAAAGCTAAATGAAAATCATCATTTCTCTTTAAAATACTGATTTAACATTATATATTTGAGGTATCTTTTTCTCAAAGGACACCCCAGTTTCTTATTCAGAGACAGTATTTTCCTGTGGAAATTTTCAGGAAAATTCCTATGTTGCCAGTAGGAGAGTGAGCCACAGGATTCTGCAGCTCTCAATTCACCACGTACAGGACTAACATAATACACACACATGCTTTACCCAAATCCTCCTCATCTGCACAAAACTCCAGTCTGTCCTATTTGTGTTCCCACACTGCTCAGCATCTTTCCTGTGATACCAACATTTATGCTGCTTTATGCATCCCATCTCTTTATTCTCACCACACCCACAGGCTGGCTCCTCTCTTCTCCATGAAGTACCTCCATCTTTGCTCATACAAAAGTCAAAGTACTTGGTGAAAAAATTGTAAAAGAAAGGAACCTTATTAAACTTTGAAAACAAGTCTCTGTGCACAAAGAGTGCTTAATTTCTTTACAGCTTCTAGTACCCATAAAATTAATGGTGTCACCTGGTGAAATTTCAGCATGCAAACTTCACTGTTGCTCACTGGAAAGCCCATCCTGTGGGATAACACATTTAAGCAATGGGGCTTGCAATGCTGAAGCAACTTCACCTGGCAAAAGGAGTGAGAATGTGTGAAAGAAACAGCCCTTCAGACACTGAGGTCAGAGAAGGAGAGGCAGGAGGTGCTCCAGGTGCTGGAGCAGTGACTCCCCTGCAGCCCATGGTGCAGCCCATGGTGCAGCCCATGGTGCAGCCCATGGTGCAGCCCATGGTGCAGCCCATGGTGAGGCAGCTGTGCCCCCACAGCCCATGGGGGTCCACAGTGGGTCAGAGATCCACCTGCAGCCCATGGAGCAGCCCCACACTGGAGCAGGTGGATGTCTGAGAGGAGGCTGTGACCCCATGGCAAACCTGCACTAGATTAAGGGCATGTAGTAGTGGAATATTTTTTTTATTTTTGTCATCCAGAGAAAAATGTAGTTTCAGTTGTAAAAAAAAAAAAAAAAATTGCTGAATATTTTGGCTTTTGTACAGGTTTCTGCCCCCTTCAAATTAGATCAGTTTCTAAACAAAAGCATCATTTAAATGTGAAGTATCAGTGTTTCATTTTGGAAATATTTACTGTTTCCTTCTTTCAGCCCTCCGGAATGAAGCATTCTGCAATTTTTCTGGAAACTGACCCATATTCACAGTTTTATTTAAACTCTGCAAAAAGTGACATTTCGATTTGTAATATTTCAGCTGGCAGGGTGGGGATAGAATAAGGGTGCACTTACAACTTATTTAAGAGTTCACAAGGCCTGAACTTAAAAGTTCACATGAAGCTGTGTATATGTATGAGAAGTACAGAATTCCATGTGCTAAGTAGGTACTTAAAAGAGAAATAATTGAAAATGTCATTACAGAGAAGATTTATGTCTGTTTTTTTTTTTTTTTTTTTTTTTTTTTTTTTTTTTTTTTTTTTTGAGGAAGACATATGGAAGAATTTCCTTGGAGGCTGTGCCAAAGATGTGATAAATAAGTAGCAGAAGTAGAAATAGTGAGAAACACAAAGAATAAGTCTCTCTCTAGTTTCCCAAGACTAAGGTTTCCTTTTTGATATTAAACTCAACATTGAATAATCTCCTCTGGTTTTACTCTCTCTGAACTCTGCTGCAGTGTTTATCTTCACTCATCAGCCTCCTGAGGAGAGCCAATGAACGGAAGGCAGAATTGCTCAGCCTGTTTCCTCAGTGTTTGCCTGGGTTCTCAGCACAGGAAGCTCTGAAAAGTCAGAAGGAGGAACCTCTCCAGCTTTGAGGAGCCAGTTGTTCAGGGGCATGCACAGCTAAAGGAGAGGCATGGGAAAGGGGGAGAGGAAACACTGACACTGGCTGCTAAGGATGTACTGGCAGGCAAGAAATGCTCCCCATGGCCACAGTTAAGTTGGTGGAGCGATGGATAGAGTGACAGAGATGCCTGAGCCATGAAAGCAGGAACCAACATGAAGATTGCTCAGAAGACTGTGTATGTTTTTGTGCTGCTCACCACCAGCATGGTCATGAGATTAGCAGGTGAGTCTAACTGGGACCAATCGGCCATTGGGATGTAAGAATGGGAAATGTGCACAGCTCCTTTCTTTTGATAAAAGCTATAAATAATTCTGTGGCTTTTATTAAGTGCTAAAAATTATGAAGCACAATTAAGATACGCTTTCTTAATACCCAGTCCTGCTCCTCTTTTCTTAGTGGTCACAAGGCTGCCAGGTATTTTCCCTTTGACTTCCATGTAGGTAACTTTGTAGTGACTCTTAGCTGAGATTGTACAACCTGTCACAAATAGCCTTTTGACTGAGACCTCCAGATACACATCATCTGAGAAAACGAGCCTTTTGACACACTAAAAATATGCCTGGGAAAGTGTTTGGGAACTTGAAGCTTTTGGATAGGTAGTTTCTGCTGAAGAGAGGCTGCAGGCTCTTTGAAATAGGGCAGGGACCTCTTGTGTCTTTCAGAAGAGAAGTGGAAGGTCACTGATGTGCTGAGAGAGGGGAGCAGCTTCTGGAATTTTGTTTTAAGGGGCATGGATGGTATCAACATGGGAAAGACTTTTGTAACAAGGGCAATGGCAGTCCAAATTGTCTGTCTTTTAGTGTAGTTGACTTCATTTTAATGCAGTTTATCTACAACAGTTAATATTTCCCACATACTGCTCATTTGCATTTTTAGAGCTTGTGATCTTCCAGACACCATACAGCAATCCAGGAATTTGATAATGAAACTAAGGGTTTGAGAAGCAGTTCCAAAAACTTAAACTGTTTCTGTATAGGAGGAAGATAGGTCCATGAGACCCAAATTAAACTTTGAACATCTCTGAATAATATGTAACATGCATGTGACTGTTCCTATTATGAGTAAACTACATGGACATGAGTTACTTCATTCCACTTGGTCAGAAAACAAAAATCCCTCCTTTGTGATATTGTAAAGCAAAAGAGATGCAGTCATTGTTGGCAGTGATGAAACACCCATGTATAATGTGTTTGGTGTGATGATGAGGTATTCTAAATAGTTACCTCAGTGCTATCCACTGGAAAAAGATTTAAATACTCCATGAACATTATTAAACTTTGGATCACTAATGTCACAACAGGCACACTGGTGGTAAAATTCTCTAGGTAAAGAACTATTTCAAAAGAATACTGAGGAACCTGTTCAAGTTCATGCAGATCGATTATGTTAGCATCAGAGACAGTCTACATTTTTGAAGACAGTTGTTCAAAAAGTGAAGGAGTGTGGATACACCGCAAAATGTTGAAGAAAAATGGGGAGACAAAGGGGAATCCTACTGGCAAAAATTTTTTTAAAAATTCACTTTGCTGGAAATATTAATAAAAAAGTCCAATACCAAAAAGAGAGGGGCGGTTTCACCCGAAGGTATTTGGATTTTAAATTCTTGGTTGCTTGGTTGACCAATTATATTGCCCTTCAAAGAATGTAGGAAAAGATGTTCCATTAAAATCTAATTTCATGCCTGAAACCTTTTCCCCCAAACTGCTCCCAATAAAAAGCACCCGACACGTGATGGGAAGTTTTTAGCTTGCACTGCTCCTAAACTTGTTTCCTTCAGTATTACGGTGGCTCTTCTGAGCAAGATCTAGTGGCAAGGGTTTTTTCTTCAGAGATCACAGGCTAAATGCATCAAACTGATCCAATGTGCATATTCTGTCCAGATAATTTTAGTCTTCAGTGTTGCATCATGCTCAGAAGGAACTATGTCGCCCCTTCTGAAGACTAGAGAAAGCTACTCTGAAAGAAATAAAGTCATGGAAAAGTTTTTGTATGTAACCAGACTTTATCTCCATTAACATTTTCCTTAACATTTCCTTAGTGTGTTGTTTTGTGTGACTGGGTTAGTTTTTACCACAGCAGATGGGGCAGCTCAGAAAAAAGGCTGAGGTTGCTTCTTAATTCTCATACCTAGGTCTGCCTTCAGGTAGAGTTGGATAATAAGCTACTGAATCTGCTGGGGCATGATCTCTACTAAAAATCCTTTTGTGACAATCCTCAGTAGCAGCAGTGAAAAAGACTCAACATTAAAATATTTTTGATAAAGCTCTGAAGATTTCTCTAGTTTAACGAAGTGCACATGACACCTCAAGTGGTTTTGTATACTCCAAGGGAGAGTGCTGAGGACAGGCAAGATCTTCCATGAGCAGCCCACACAATTAATCTCTTTTTATTGAAATAACATCTGCAGCATTTGTCTGGGTAAATCCTGCCTCTGTATTCTATCCTGTGACAATGGATATGTCCAAGTGCTTCACAGGAAGCCGCAAGAAATCCATTATCAGTAATGAGATGCAATTCCCTATGTGTCCGTGTCCTAGTTTTGAAAGGACAGGTATCTGCCAGCAAAAAGCTGGAAGTTCCCTTTGAATTGAGAATGTAACGTCCTCCCCGCCCCCCAAATTATTATAATTTTGCAATTAGGGGCTTTCAGGAAAAGTTTTGGGAATAGGAATAACAGTCCTTTAATAGGAATATTAAAAATACAAATGTAATAGTACAGAAAAACGTGCAAATAAAACAAATAAAAACCCTCGAAAACCCTGACAGAGTGAGGGATGTGATCTGACACCCTGTTGNAATGTCTCATGTCATTGGTGAGCATTAATGGCCCATTATCAGAAAACATCAGCTCTGAAACTGGTGCTTGGCCACCTCTTTGTTTTGGTTAAGTACCCAGCAATTAATTTCCTAGCAACCCAATGGAAAAAAATTTCACTAACACAAAGGAAACAATATCCAACCTCCAACACTATGGTTGTTCAGTTTTATCAATAGTGAAAAACTGGAGTCAGTGACATTGTGCTGGAATAATAGACTATGAGGTGAATAAAAGTTGATTTCCAGAGCAACCTAGCTACAGTTCAAGTTTGCCTGTGTACATAACCTCCTTGAATGCTCCTGCCTTCATTTAGTTTCTTTCCTTAATAAAACCAGTACATTCTTTTTCACTAGTGTACTAGTGTTTTATTGCCTTTCGACTCTCTCTGCCCTAGTATGTTTCACTGCACCTGTCTCTCTTGCCCTCTCTTCTAATTTATGGTGGAATCTTGCTCCAGATACAAAAAAATCATATACTAAAAAACACTATTATGGTATTATGGTAAACTTCCATTTGTCTCCACTTCATTATTTCTTTGCTGCTCCTTTGGGACTCTGTTCTGGACTCTTTCTGACTTCTTTTACCCTAAAAACAACTGAATTCAAGCTTTTGGATTTCCTTTTTTTTTTTTTTTTTTTTTTTTTTTTTTTTTTTTTTTTTTTTTTTCCCCAAAAAACACCTAATTTAAGGTTTTTGGTTTTCTTTTTTTTTTTTTTTTTTTTGTTTTGTTTTGTTTTGTTTTGTTTTGTTTTGTTTTTGTTCTTATGGATTTTCCATAGTTTTTCTCATGCAAATTCTTTGAAAATATTATTTTCAGAGCATTAAATAAAGAAAAATTTTTCTTAGAACACATCTAAATTCCTGTAGTACAATCTTCCAAACACATCCTTGTGATACCAACATTTTACTTTGCTGTGGTCCAAACACAGAGTGCGTTCGTGTCTCAGTTTGTCTGCTTTGGACAGACCATGGAAAGAAGGAAGTTCAGTCTTTCAAGTTGGCCACATACTTCATGACGTACAAAGCAAGCAGCTTTTCTTTAACTGTGAGTGCACTTCTAGAGATACATGCTACTTAAAACTCACAGCTGATATATTTTGTAGTTAGAGGTTCAATCATTCCTAAGAAAAAAAGCATAGAGGATTTTCTTATGCTTCCTTATCTTGGTGTTGAATAAGACAATGTTGGGATGAAAACTGCAATGTCAAAGGTACGCACTAAACAAGGCATGACTGAGATTTTAACCATATAAATAAAAGTGAGGTCAAAACTATGTTTTCATAGCAGTTCCTTATCTGCTCTCTGCAAAGTATGAAAAAGAAGGCACACAATCTACAGTTTGCAGACAATGATTGATTTTTGTTTAGAATAGTAGGAAAATGCCGCTTAAGAGTAAGTGAAGAGTTTATTTTTCTTCTCACATGGCCAAGAGTAAAAGGCCAGGTTCAGCACATAGAACAAAATATAGAACAATTTATATCTATTGCTGTACTGAGAACTGGAGCACTTTGTTACACATGATGTCACAGTGCTACTCTGAAAGTGATACTACTCAAGGCGCTTTGACATCCAGTGCTAATCACTTTTGCCCTAATCCATTCCAGCTCACATTCTGCAAGGAGGAAGATCTACTTTGCACAGTTCAGAAGTAGCAACATTCAAAGTTTACAGCCAGAGTGGTATACTATTAAGTGGTATGCTTATTAAGTTCAGTGATGATTTATTATCAGCTGAGGATTCGGCCAACAGTGTTTGTTCTCTAAACTGCATGACTCTGACACATCATTTAAACATCAACTAATTTCTTCATTTAAGAAGTCTGCCCATTCTTTTTTTTTCTACACTGTCATATTATATTGAGACATAACCTATTTATGTGAGGATAAATCACTGAATGACTGGATTGAATTGCAGGCATTGTATTAGAAAACACTTTTCATAAAGAATTTGAGCACCAAAACAAGCACCCATTTTATTGAAAAGCTGGTTTTAATACTTATTAAGGCATGGTTCTGTATTCTACTTTCCAGTCAAAATTTGTTGTACTACCTGTTTTTATTATTTAGCTGCTGAATTTCAGCACACCTCCTACTCATCAGGGTCACCTGGTTCTTCTTGTGTGACATATCAATTCTTTATACGAGTAACACTGTTCTTCCTGCTTTCAACAAATTTCCTCACACACTCCTGATACAGCCAATGCCATTAGTAGAAAAGTTAAATGGAATTATGGCAAAAATCATCTGCTGAAAAATATTGTTAGCAAGTCACCTTCAGCCTGGCACCTCAATTTAACTGCCTTTTCTTTCTCTCTTTAACCCAGATCTTAATCTATTATGTATTTGTCCCTTTATTCTTTCAGCTTAATTTTTTTCAAGGGGACACTGTATCAAGCACATCTCTACCTAAGTGAGCTTTAGCATCTTTTCATTGCCTTCAAAATCAGCTGTCTTGAAAGTCTGCTTGAAAAGATACTGGAGAAAGCTTAAGAGGTTTGAAAGATCATAGAAAACTTACACAGTAGACACTGGCAACTGCAAAAGTATAATCCACCTTAGGATAGGAAGACTGAAACCTTGGGATCACTGTTGAGGTCTACCAGTGTCCTCAGTCCTCTGCAACATATAGAGTCATGTTTAAGTTTGCAATCTAAAAAAATCCAGCCATTCTATGAGCAGTTCATATTGTAAAACCAATGACAAAGTGCATGAGGTTACTATTTCAGCTTGCATGAAACAAGAAGAAAGAGTGACAGTATGGTGGCAAGAAAAGTACTGCAAGTTGCATGGTAGTGGTGACAGAAATGTGTTAAAAGAAGAACAAAGTAACAAATTGAGTATGAGGAAGAAAGGAGTTTCTGAAGATAAGAAGCCTAACTAGAATGAAATGAGAATAGGACATCTTTTCAAGGAATAATGATAAGTCTGGATAAAACAGCATGAGTGTGAAACTAGCAGTAAAGGTATAAGTCTTTTAATGTGTCCTTTTAAAGATACATCCGTGCTGAAAAAGCTGTGATCTAGGTTTCAAGAAACAATCATATGAGCAGAGGGCAGCAATTTGATGTGTTTCTATAATGAAATTTAAAGTAGTCTAACTACTCTCACCTGAAACACAGGGGTGGTTTTTAGCTTACACTCCATCCTGTGCTGCTGTGACTGTTTTCACAGTCACGCTATATAAGAGTCTGTCAGTATGGTAACAATTCCTACCCTAGTACAAAGCACTGCTTGGTAACAATTCCTACCCTAGTACAAAGCACTGCTATTTATCTTTCATTTCATTCCAGACAAGCCTTGCTGTGTGTCACAGGAACCCTGGCAGTAGAAGGGGAAAACAGATGCAGAAAACAGACTTGTATCTGAACTCTGCCAAGCATCTGATGCTGCCTTTTTGATTATGACTTGCTGTGACTCATATACTACATTCATTCCAAGATACAGTTAGTCACTGTCTGTAGTATGATCATTGTTTCAATTCATTATATCTCTAAGTTTAATATCTGCAGGGGGTGTAGGGGTAAGATACATAAAAATGCACTGGTAATTGTTGTAGTAAGAAATAAAGAATCAATAGGATGTCTGAGAAATATGTCTGAGAAAGTAAAGCAATCTCTTTATAGTGCAAAAAAACTTTTTAACAGATACATTTTGCAAGAGGCTGTCATGGAAATTGAGGCAATAAAAAATTCTACTGTGGTTTAAAATCTACTATGGAGAATAACAGAGTCTGGAAATCTTTTGTGTTTGAAAGCAACCAAAAGCACTTTCAATCTGTGTAGCTGTCTCTGATTTTGCAGTGATTCCCCTCAAAAGTTTAGTGGCTTCACAATCAAATGTTCCTGTTTTTAAAACCTTTCTTCTTTTAGTGTGAGACAGTATAAGAGAAACAGGAGAAATGACGAAACAAGTGATACTGCAAAGAAGCTGGTGCAACTAGTTGTTCACGAGAGCTGTCAAACACACTGCATAAACCACACGGAAAAAAATGGACCAGTCTTTCCCCCGGTCTTTTCAAATTACAGCAATCATACCATGACAACAATAACCAGCACATTTTTGAAAGACAAATGGGAACTCCTCAACTGAGTTTGTTTTTTTCCTGAGAGAGGATATGCCCATTTTCAAACATAAAAGTGGAATCTGTCACTCTGTTGGAATGTGCGCTCAATGCACTGCAATAGAACATGAGAACCTTCTCAGACATGGCTCAAAGTCTTCTGCAACAGTCAAGGAGAGACAATGACAGATGGCATAATTAGATTTCAGAGGCTGGAGTAAAATTGGAGGACTTCAGTCTAAAGGCCTGCTACTGTTAGATGGGTCTCCAAGGTGAAACCTGATCAAAATATATTTGCATTCACGACCAAAATAAAATGGTTCAGTCTGGTGTAGTACAGAACTCCCAGAACATGACTCATCTGTTTTCCGCATCAGTGTGACAACATGTACTCCTAGTTTCCTGAGCTCTGCTCTTTCTGGCTAGCAGAAAAACTGATTGCTGTTTTCTAATGTCAAGTCAATTGTGAAGAATATGACTGAAAATGAGATGTTATTTACCATAAATATATGACCCTTCATTTCATCTCTCTTGTGTGCAATTAAATAGTTAACAGTGCTGACATTTAATTACCATCCTACAGTTAGCAGTGCACCAAGATGAGCTCAATAGCTCACACCTCTTCAGATCACTTGTTCTGTGCAGGCCCAAAGAGGATGAGGTGTTTGCTGCACTAATTAGCCCCTTTTTCAGCCACAGCAAACTGTCAGTTCAGCTCAGCTGTAAGATGAGTTTTCACCTTGAGAGATGTGGCTGTGCAATGTGCTCTTTTGTTTCTGAGCCTTTGAATAGATAAATACTGATGTGGATGCCATATATCTGCCTTAATGTACTGGTCATAAACCAGTTGGTTATCACAGAGGAAACAGCAGCAAATGACTTTTAGCAACTTTGCAGCATGAAAAGACCATTCCAGAAAACAGTGGTGTGGTGAGAGGTCTGAATTAAAACACTTGCAGACAACAAAACACTTGCAAAAAACACTTTTCTCTTTAACAGAATGGAATACTGTGCTGGTTTTTGGCAGGGATAGTTAATTTTCTTCATAGTGGTTACTGTGGAGCTAGATTTGTGCTGGAAACTGTGTTTCCATCACAGGGATGTGCAGTGCTTACACAGCCTTTCCTGATTCTCACACCACCAGTGAGTGGACTGTGGGTCCAAAAGAAACGGGAGGGAACACAGCCAGGACAGTTGACCCCAGGTGGCCATGGTGATATTCCAGACTGTGTGGCATCATGCTCAGCACATAAAACTGGGGGAAGAACAAAGAAAGAATGCTTGGAGCTATGATGTTTGTCTTCCCAAGTCACTATAATGCATGATGCATTCCTGGAAATGGCTGAATACCTACCTGCCCTTAGGATATTTTGTTTTTCTTGTGTGCACAGCTTTTGCTTTACCTATTAACCTATGAGTTTTCTCACCTTTCTGATTCTCTCCCTGTCCCACTGTAGGGGAGTCTGTGAGAGTGAGCCACTGGCTGTGTGGGGCTTTGTTGCCAGCTGGGATTAAAACACAAGAAATACTTCTGTTTGTTTAGTTCTCCTGCAGAGTAGACATAGACTCTCTAGATTTAGTGAAATTCTCAGAGGAAAGGGAAGATTGTGTCTTCCCTCAGAACTTCTGAGTACATATCCAAGAGCACAGGCCAGGGCAGGCAGCATAAGGAGGTCAAAGAAAGCAGATCAAGAGACTTTGAAAGTGAGGAAAAAGGAGCTCAGATGTGATCATGTAAAAAATGTGCAACCTGACAAGTCAACAAATGCTTGTGGAGTAGAAAAGAGGACTGAGGGAAAGAACCTGTTTTTTAAGGGCAGAGGGAGCAGAGGAGATTTATTTTCATGTTTTTACTTTCATGACTAAAACCAGCAATTCTGTGTCCCCTGCAGAACTGTCACTTTCTGGCGTATTGATTTATGATCTAATAAAATATACTTTTAGATACTTAGATGGCTTTTGGTATGTTCATTAGAAAGAGAAAACAGAATGTGTCCAACTTCAGTCCAACATGAGGTCCTAGCAGAATCTTCAAACTGGAGGAAGTGCTAAGGCTGACCAGGAAGGATATGATAGGGATGAGGGTAATTTCTATTTAAAGAACTGCTTTTGTGCTTGGGGATCCCATAGCTATTAACATATTAACTTTTGGGAATATACATTTTGGATTGCTTCTGAATAAAGCTATCTCTGTGATAAAAACTAGCAGGTTTTGACATTTCCTGAGATTATGTTTTAGCTTGAAATAGAAACTTCATCTGAAACTTCTATGAAAATGGATGACATTATTCTTCATGCTTTGGAAGTTCTCCATCAAGTATTACCCAGGCCCAGTCCTAATTGGCTTGTGACTCTCTTCAAAGTCACTCCAGAAAACAAATTAACCAAACCTTTAAGGATTTTTGGCACTCACATTCTTTTGTAAAAGTATTCAAAAAAGATCATGTTTCTAGCAGTATGTATAAAAAAAACAAAAGCAAAGCAAGGAAGAAAATTCACAGTTAATATTTAACTAAAGCAGCTTACCTGCACTCAAGCAATAAGTGGGCAGTAAAGTGACGACAGTTTAACCTTTTATATTAATGAGACCTCTTTGCAAAAGTAGGAGGCTGTGTAGATAAGATAAACAAGAAGATTTTTTACGAATTAACTTGCCATCTGGGGAAAATTCTTATCTTATTAAAAGCTTTCTGAATTAATAACAAGATACAGGGGATTTCATGAGCCTTCTACAAATTTTTTGTAAAACTAAAATTGTATTTAAACTTGATTCAGCAGATTTTAAGCTTTCTGATGTGGTTTCTTATTTGAAGTCAATGGTACCTGATTCATTCAGGGGAGAATATGACAGCAAGGCCTAGCAAAAAGGACCACTTTCACTGCCTCTTTCTTTACAGCCTTGAAGCATGAAAACCCATTATGTTGGGGAACTTAGACATTGCAATGAGCTGCTTAGGAGATGCTGAGTTGAAAGACAAGTAAAATGCTGCTGCTTTAATATGTAAATGAAAGTGTACACAGTTCAATATGCACAGCACTGTCATTGTTGCTCAACATTTGCAAACATTATCCAAAAAAACCCACAGCTCCAACACACAGACTGAGTGCTTGGGTTTGCTTAGTCATTTTCAGCTGAGGTCAGCCATGCTATGCATGACTTGGAGCTCTGAGGCTCTCAGCAATGTTCAGCTAGGAGAGGAAACACTTTCTTGTCCAGTTCTCAGAGACACTCAGTGAACTCATCCAGAAACTATCACAAGGTGAAAGGCTCCTTTCAGTTCTGCTCCTGGTGAAATTGTCTGAGTTTAAAACACACACCTCACATTTTCTTGGAATGCCATTGAGGAGAAAAATACTTGTCATTTAAAAACACCTCCAGAGTAATAATGCATCACAGAACAATCTTAACAGCTGAAGTGTCTTCACCCAGAGGATATTTAATGCTCAAAATGGAATGGAAAAAACCTTTAAAGGGATATATAAAGATTTAAAATGCAGTCAGCTGTGTTCATTTTGCAAGTTAGAAATCATTTCCCAAGAAAACAGTCAAATAAAATCAAAAGTACTTGAGCTGAAATGGTTCATTCACCTAGATTAAGGAGATAATGAGATTTCAGACAATATTATGCAAAACCAACTGTAGTTTTCTCAAGGAGGCTAATAGTAATGATTTGACCAATTACTTAAAGTTGGTGATCATTAAGACTGTTTCTTAAAGCATTGTAAATGTTCCAGAACTGGGCTTCTTAATGTGTTGGACAGCAGAAATAATATAATTCCAGACCTGGGTGAGGGGTAGCTAAACCCAACCAAGTCAGACCTTGTACCACAGAAGAAGACTGACAAAGGTTTAACTAATCATGCAAAAATGGAATCTTAATTCTTTGCATATTCCAGATGATCTTTCAATTGCTGCTTTAGTGTATTTGCTTAAAAGGTTTGAGGAGGGGGTTAATATTTTTGGAATAACTTGTGAAAAAATTATTTGTCAGTACCAATCGGATTGGTTAACTTTAGTGGTCCATCTATATTAGGGCAAGTTTTAAAAGTAGTACTCTAATTTTCTCCTCACACATAGCTTT